>JAAAKG020147556.1:0-10435 GCA_010014905.2 Druon quercuslanigerum
ATCACGGTTCTTGATTGGGGCTTTCTTATACTTTTGATTCTGCTCATCAGTAATTTTTAGTTCAAATTATTGTAAAATTTTTAAATTATTCATTGTTTTTTTGATTATTTACAATTATTTCAATTCAGAATTATCCCCATATTAAGGAATAAAAAAATGATGAACAGTTTTTTTATTTATTAAAATTGTTATCAACTAGAATATTAATAAAAATTGCAGATATATTGTTACGAGAGTAAACTATTTTTCAAACGAATTAAGCAGCAAAATTATAAATAAATTATTTATATGAAAAACACTAAAAAATATTAAAAGTCAATAATAATGGAATTTTCAAAATAAATTAAATACAAAACAGTGCGTAGGTGTAATGAAAATTATATTTTCAATTTCTAATAAGCAGTTTATTATTTTCCTTTACACAAACGTTTTTCTTACACAAACAACTCGCTCATTATTTAATTTTTCGATGATCAAAATTACAAAATAAAGCCACAATCAAGCATCACCTCTGTGCGTGGCCTATTCGGTCCTGTCTCAACGAAGGAGGTGATCAACAGACCGGCCAAGAACCGTGATCGTCGACTAAAACTCAACTCAGATACGATTGAACATTTTTAATCGTCTCTCGGGAACCGACAAATTTTTTTTAAGTTTCTTTGGCTTAAATTAAAGATAAAATTTCAGGCTCTATGTCGTATAATTTTCAGATTTTTGCATCAATTTTCCTAGGTCATGCTAAAAGTTGAAGTCGAGGTACAAAATCTTGGAAACTCTAGAATTTTTTAAAAAAACTTATCACGTGCTGTATTCTCTTCAGCAGATCCAAAAAAATCTGTTTGACATTACTAGACGTGAAGTTTCATAGGCTTTCCAACAGTTTTTTTTTTTAAATGCCCTGTCATCTTTTTTTGTTGAGTTATCGTGGTTCAAAGCCAGCATATATATATATATATATATATAATTTAAAACTGCATATTTAAAATTACTATAATTTCAATCACATTTTTTTAATTATTAACTCAATAATGTTTAAGCTGTTTAATTTTACAGTTTTAAATGTGTAATTTGGAATATTTTTGGATCTTAAATTATTCAGTTCTAAATGTTTCTTCCGAAATAAGTACTGTGAAATTGGTCAATTTTTAAGAATTTAAAAACTTAATTCATTTAATCATAATTTAACTAATTTTCAATAAAAAGTTACTAAAATAGTAATATATATTCAGAAAAATTACACATCCTCAAACAAACAGAATTAGTCTGATTGAATTATTTAAAATTTGAAAATAAGAATTATAATTTTTAAGCGCGTGAAGAATAATGTACAATTAAAAGCGCTTCAACGTGTGCAAAAAATCAAAAATTCTAATATTCAAAGTTTTATGGTTTAAAGTATTTGAAGTTGAAGAATTTTATAAAAATTTCAATACGATGGTACAAATTCAAATAATATTTCAAATTATCGAAAGCGTTGAAAGTGCTCAAAATTGATTTATTTCTTAATAAATTAAAGCCTTAAGTTTAAAACAGTTCAGTCTTGCAGCCTTGAATTTATAATTTAATTAACCAGGGAATATTTTTAGAAACTAGGAAACCCCAGGACATATCCAGACAATTTCCAGTTCCAATCATGGGAGCAGCCACCCTATTTTTTCTCTCAAATCACCGCAAACATTTAGCAATGTACGCAAATGTTCTAAAAAAATTCTTCACTTTACAAATCTTGCCAGACGGCAAGAAGGGGATATCACCCTACAGTAGATGAGGAACATAGTAGATAATCATTAATTAAAAGCGCAAATGTACCTAAAATTATTAATTATGATTTTACTTTATTAATAAGTATAGAATCCTAACTATTAATTAAATTTAATTAATTACTTTAAACATATTAGTATCTTAAATTCACGATCATATACTGTAGGATCATTATCTATTGTAGAGTGGTCTCCTCTAAACAAAAAAATAAAGATTCTGTTTTGAAAGACGGAAACAAGCGTTAAAATTTAGTCAAAAACCCAGAATCGCACAAGGCCCAAAAACTGTAAGATTAAAAAATAAGTCCCAATCAATAGAGCTCAAAACCGGAAGTACTAAAAATAGGGCCGAAAATCATAAGGCCAAAATAAGACGGGCGGACAACCATCTGTAAGAATTAGAGTTTAGATCAAGGTCTTCGAAACCGTAAGAAAAATACTTACAAGTAAAATACTTAAAACTAAAGTGCAAAGAAAAATTTTTAAAAATGTCGAAAAATAAAATAAAATGTTAAGGATTCCGATCATGTCTTTCGGACAGACTGTACGTACGTGATACAATGTTCGGCGCATCGAGACTCGAAAGTTGAATAAGTTAAAGAATGGCCAGCAAATGTGGTAGAAATTCTCGAACTCCGCATGCAGGTGTGGATGCGGTCGAATGAGAGGTCAGATTAGTCACCCGACTAGCACAACTCGAGATTAATCCTAGAACCAGAGGCACTCGATTAGTCAGCCTTCTCTCGGAACACGTGCTGTAAGCGCTCTTTTGTCGGCCAATCACGAGCCTGGGGGAAAATTGGAAAAGAAAATATCGGTAGCGCGATAGTTTTCCGTTCAGCAGTTGTAAAAGAGCTTTCATGAAGTGACCCAAGTAGTAAACCCGATTTACTATCAGCCATGACCTCTTTGAGGTATCGAAACCCATCTAGTTATAAAATAAATCTTGTTTTGAATAGGTATTTCAAATTTTTATTTATCTCACAAAATTTATATGAATGCGAGAGAAAGCATGACTGGTAAGTTTGGAAGTCAAATAATTAAATTTTCAATTTGAATTTGGCGCCGAGATTTAGATGGTGTGTGGGTCAAAAGAAGGTAAAATAATATCTGAAATTTTAAAATTAAAATATTTTTGTACAAAAGAGCATGGATATGAGCATTTTTTGTTATTTACACTAAACACTTATGTGCTTACTGTTTTAAATTTGTAGAGCTTAAAATATAAATTAAACAATTTAAATTCAAATATTGATTTCATATGTTCAAATTTTCACGAGTTAAAATTGGAAGTCTTCGAGATAAATACGTTTCATTTCAATACTTTTTACTCATTTCTATTGCAGATAATGTTTTTAAAATGAAGCATTCCAAATCTCGACTCAAAACGCGTTATACAATTTTTTGTCGTACTGTTACAGTATGACAATGGCATAGACGTTCCTCAACTTTCATTTCAATTGAGTTATGTAACCTTTCCATAATAGTGTTAAGTCCACTTTATGGACAATAATAATTCAAGAACTATGATTTGCAGTTGTTTTTTAACAGTTTTTATATAATTGTTACAAAAACATAGTGTAAATAACATTCTGTTACATTCGTTACAATATTATGTTTTGGATTCTTTCTACAACAGAGTTGTATACAAATTACATTCCAGAACTGTTATAACATTTTTAGTTTTCTGCGATGAAGATAACTAGTTAGTAACCTGTTACTAACCTCTTCTAGAAAATGTGGGTTTATGTTCGCTATCAGTTACGAACTCTCCCACACTCTTGTTTGTTGGGGAGAAAATCCGGCCATTCCCAGTGAAATTATTTTAATTTTGTGTTAAACTTTAAATATTTTTTTTTTCCTTACAGAGAGGATGATGCAGACATATCGAAGAATCCATCAATGGATTCATCGTCTCTTGGTGATTTTCTCTATGCTGCAGAACCACCAGAAGATTCAGTACCTTCGACATCGAGTTCCTGCGCCAGGTCATTATACGAAGCCAGTAAATTGAAATCAAATGAGGTTTCAAATTTTAATCAGTTTGCGCCCGTGAGAGCCTGGTTGGATCATTTGTCTTTGGAAACGGACACAGAATGTGGAGTGACTCTTCAGAGCAAAGTTCTGCCGAAGAGAAAACTTCAAGATTCCAAAAATGAGGATTCGCAAACGAGGGATTTGAAAATAATGACTGCTTCTGCGACCACTGCTGCGACGAAATTATTGATGAGAGCTGAGCGATTCAATCAACACTTTCAAAATGTCTTTGAGTGAGTTTCGATTAATAATGAAAAATACAAACATTAATTCATTTTTTTATAATCTTACAAAAAGCTCAACATTATTTTTCTTAAATATAGGTTATTACAAAATTTTATTAGGAGGTCAGATCTCATAATTTAATCAAGTGGACTTTATTTTTGGTCTTCCGACCCAAATTTGCATCGTTATATGCATTTATAGTAGAATTAAATTTTGGGAAAAATCAACTTTTATTCATTTATTTATTTTATATCAAGTGCAAAAAGCGGATTCAAACATCCCTCCATGTTTTATTCAAACTTTCAATATGAATGTGTTCAATATTTATATTATAGGAATTTAAAAATCTTCTAAATAGCTTTTAGTTTAATAATTATTTCTTGAAAATTTCCTTCTGTAAATCAATGGCTACTCTGTTTGTGTCTTTAAATAATTAATGCGTGGGTGACAGTAATATATAAAAAAATTTTTTTAAAGGAAAATAGCGCATTTCGCGAGTGGCAGATCAGAAATGGAACTTTTGCAATCGATAGAAAAAGATGCATTTTCTGTACTTTCTGATCTTGGAGCCCCACCACCTCGCAGAATTCATCAAGGAAACCTTAGAAGTATAATTGCTCAATTGGAGAATTTGAAAAGTGTGGTCGATAGTGCTTTGAATAAGAGATTGGACTTTTATGTTGAGGTGAGTAGTTTAACAAATTTTTGAAGTTCTAATTTCTCAATTTATTATTATTTTTGTTAATTTTTTATGCTTATTTAATTACTTAATACGCTCAACCTAAACAAATGTAATTTTTCTCAAAAATTCCAAGCATATTATATTTTTATTCTGAATTATTCCATTTTGATCTCATCAGTTTTGACGGCTTGAATTTGAGCATTTTTGGAAATTCAAAAAATATTCAGATATTGTTTTCTAAAACTTGAAATGTCATTCTGCAAATGCCGGAAATTTGGAATTTTTATTATTAATTCAGGTCAGTACAAAAGATGTCTCGAGAACGTCCTATGCCTATAAGACGGCTTTAGAACATCTTTAGGACAGTAAACGTCTTAGAGACGTTGATTGGACTAACATTGGACGTCCTAGAAACGTCCCAGCGACGCTCTTGGGGTGTTCATGTTTTTGTGTCCACTGGGCTCATAAGAACTGCATATTGCGGGATAACCTGTCGGCAATTTCGATATACCTGGGATACTCGCCCTGAGAGAATATCCTGTAGATATCTCTAGGATGTATGTAGGGTTTCCCTTGAATATCTCTGCAAATAAATAGAATGTTCTGCAAAATATCACATTGCTGTAAGCCTTACAGCAAATATGATATTTTGCAGAGTATGCAATGTAAGATGTATTTAAAAAATTTCAATATCTTACAAAAAGATTCCAGTGTATCCTTAGATTTTTCTAGGATATCTCGAGATACAAATGGAATATACTGTAATATCCTAAATATATTAGAGATGTCTCAAAAATAGCAAATATTTCATGTGGATCGTCTCAATATCCTAAAAACCTCACAAAATCATGCAAGATACCCTAATGGATATCCCACAGATGTCCAGATTTTCGCATTCATTACGTATATCGTAGATATCGCTAGGCTATCTCGGGACATAATTGGGATTTCGCAGAATACCCTGCTGCTATGGGGAATCTCATATAGAACTTTAAAATATCGGAAAACCATCCTATCATATCCTTAGGATATGTCAGGATATAAATGGGATATCTCGCAGGTTTTTATTGCTATGAAGGATAACTGAAAAATTGCAAAGTCTCATTTTGTACTTGTAAAGTTCCCCAAAAAATCGAAGGATATCCTATGGATACCCCAGGAGTATGGAAATTTCCGCCTTGAAGGGATGTTCTTCCTGTGAAGGTATCAGAGTTTGATTTCGGATTCAACACAATTTCTGAACCTATTATTATATCCAAATTCTTTTTATTTGTAGAGAGTAGTCCGAGGTCTCGAAGAAGCTCCGACAGAAGGTGGAAGTGCAGCCCGAGGAGCTTTAGCAGCTTTAACAGTTCTTGGGATGTCCGGACCTAGAGCTGGAAGCAGCATAGCTCGTTGTTATGGAGTCAGATCTCTTCTAACTTCCCTAATTTCTGCGGGTCGTCTCTCTAGCGATCTGAGATCAGCCTCTCTGCGAGCCTTAGCAAGCGTCTGTTGCTGTCCTGAAGCCATAGAAAAATTCGCACTCGACGATGGTCCCGAAATTCTTGTAGATCTTCTAGCAGCAGAATCACGTCCAGAAACTGAAAAAATGGAAGCTGCTGCTTTAGTTGTTCAAATTACTGCGCCATGGACCAATAACTTGGGGCTTCCACATCTTGAACGTTTTGCTGATACTCTCGTGGAAGCTTTGACCAAACTGGCCGATAAAACTACCTGTGGACAAACTCTTTTATTGGCTGCTGCAGCTCTTAACCATCTTTCGAAATCTAGTAAATGTGTGAGAGCGATTTTGAGAAAGGATTCCATTAGGAAACTCCTAGCGTGCGTTAAAAAAGCTTCAGGAGGAAATGTCTGGCTTATGGAACAGGTAAATGAGTATTTATTTGTTTTACTACTTATTTTTACTGATTTATTAGGATAGTCCAAAAAAGGCTCGTTTTTTTCAAAATGTCAAAATGATCAAAATAACCTCTAACTTTTGACAAAGTTAAAAAAAAGTTCGCTGTTTAAAAACAAAAATCCAACAAAGCATTTTTTATGCCCCATCACCTCCTAAACTACTTGTATTGTGTCGATAAAATGCCCCACAAAATGTAAAATAGCAGTTTTATGTAGAATTCATGATAAAGACGGTATTTGGTTATGTTTCTCCAACATGAAATATGTTTATTCAATTAAGTATTTTAAATTAAAATGAATTATATATTTAAAGATAAATATAATAAATCTAAAAATTTTAAATAAATTTATTTTAAATTCTATTTACTGCTTTAAATTAAAATTCCAAAATTTACTCAAATTTGAAAACTAATCTTAATTTTTTAATTCGTTTATAGGTGGCGTCTCTGATCGGAGAGGTCGCTCGTGTTCCAGAGGCTCGTCCCCACCTAGCGGATGCTCGAGCTTCCGTCGCGCTGATCTGTTTTCTCAGGATGAGACCCCCAGGTCTTGAGGATGCTTACCAAAGCTTGGAAGAAACTGCGGTAGCTGCTCTAACGAGGCTCTGTGTCGATCCTCAAATCGCCAGACAGGTGGTCGCAGTCGGTGGAACAGATTGCCTTCCCTCTTATAAAATCGATGAAGTTCCTTCTGAAGATGAAGATCAGGATACTTGTCTTTTAAAATATACAAGATCACTCCGATTGGCTTGTCGCAAAGCTGCGCAGCAGATTGACGTCGCAAAATCTTGCGATTACACCCTAGGATAAAAACGCTCAAAACTGACTTCCTTTTATTACAAAAAATATAATTTTCTTGCAGATACTTAATTAATTGAGAAATAATTAAAATTATTGGGAATTAACTTCATTTGATTTTAACTAAAGCGTTGAATTAAATCTCTATTAACTTAACGAATATTATTTGAAGACTGGATTCTTTTATATTTTATGAATAATTTAAAAAGTTTTATGACAAGTTGTAGACTTTATTCGTACTTGTATGTAGATTGTACAAATTGTATACGAAGTGGAAAAATTCCATTGCATAGTGAGATTTAAAAACTGTACTTAATACTTTATACATAATAAGTATATGAATATTATATTCTAACAATAAAAGCAGATTTATTTTACAAGTGCCATCTGGTGGGTGTAGTCCCTATTAAAACTCTTAATTTCGAAAATATTTATATTCTAAGAGAACTATGTATTTCAAAGTATTTATTTAAAGAAAATATATATATATTTCAGGAGAAGCATTGCTTTGCTGTTGATTTTAAAATACAATTAGCCTAATTTATTTTAATTACTTTACTTGTTCTTCTTAGTTATGAGGTTATTTTTACTTTACAGTGTCTTCAAGGTGGCTTTGGTGAAAAATGTCGACAATAGTTTCAAGGCACGGTCTCAGTTCGAGGTCGCAAACACCCAAAACGAACTTTCCTTCTGGAGGCTTGAAGTAATCCAGGCCCCTACCGATTTTTATAACCCAACCGTTGCTTAGCCTGAAAAATTGATTGCATTTTACTTGGGAATTAAAATAGAAAATTCAAAATTTGAAGGAGGTTCAAAATTCCCTGATTTCCCTGTAAAGACCAGAATTCATGGAATAAGCCATATTTAAATGTAAATGTTTGATATTTATTAATCCTGATCATATAGAATCATATTCCATAACTTTTGAATGTTTTTTTGTAATCCTTGACTTAAGCCTGACTATTTATGATCAACAAGGTCTACTGTCTTACCCCTGATTTCCAGGTATTCCCTGGAATAGGGAAATACTTTTAATTTGCTGGGTTTTATCATGTATTTTAACTTTATTCAAAATATTTAATTTTCTATATATGAATATTCTCAATTCTAAAATGATAGCATTTAATAGTTTTTAAATTAGTCCACCTGAAAAGATCAGAAAGTGATGAAATGTTGAATTTCGATTTCTTGGAATTCTTAAAAGAAACTTCTTAAGCCCAGTTCAGTTTGACTTATGTATGACTAAATGTTTGAGTTTTGACTGCTTTCAAATGTTAAATAATTCTTGAATTTAAATAAATTTATGTGAAGAATTCCTGAAAATAAAATCATGAATCTAACGACTAAATATGGACAATCACCAAAAATGTTCCCATTGCAATCTCAAAAAAACCTTCCTCTTCTCCCTTCCGCTAAAAAATAAAAGAAAAAGATTTTTGTATTTCATTTATACAAAAATCAAAAAGAGGAAGGAAAAATGAGAAGGCAACCAACCAAATCCCCTTCCTTCTCTTTTTTTATTTCTTTCGTCTTCCTTATTTTTACCATTATCAAATCACAATAAAAAGCATTTTTATAAAATAATCACCAACGTTTCGGCACTCATACAGCACCCTTATCAAGGCAAAAAAATATATATGTTAAAATAAAATAAAATACAAATAAAACAAAATAGAAAAATAAAATTAGTAGCCAACAGGAACAGCGCCGCTGCCACGATGGTCTCTCGATGACAACTAATAATCAAGTGAAAGTTCAAAAGCCAACCAAACTGTAAATAAACCTTAATAGAAATGACCTCCAATCCAAGTCAGCTAAACTAAAATTTAAAATAATTAAATGAGAATAATATCAAATTTAAAATCCTTTTTGAACGTCCAATAATCAAGTTAATGTGCAGAATTCCTGAAAATAAAATCAAGAATCTAACGATTGGACAACCAACAAAAATGTTCCCATTGCAACCTCAAAAAAAAGCTTCCTCTTCTCCCTTACGCTAAATAAGAAAAGAAAAAGATTTTTTTTCATTCAAACAAAAATAACAAAGAGGAAAGAAACATGAGAAGGCAACCAGCCAAATCCCCTCCCTTCTCTTTTTTATTTCTTTCGTCTTCCTTATTTTAACCAACGTTTCGGCACTCATACAGCACCCTTATCAAGGAAAAAAGTATATATGATAAAATAAAATAAAACAAAATAAAAATAAAATAAACTTAAAATAAAATTAAAATAAAATTAAAATAAAATTAAAATAAAATTAAAACAAAAATTAGTAGCCAACAGGAACAGCACCGCTGCCACGATGCTCTCTTGATGACAACTAATAATCAAGTGAAAGTTCAAAATCCAAACAAACTATAAATAAACCTTAAATTAAAATGACCTCCTCTGATTTTATTTTTATTTTATTTTTAATTTGATTTAATTTTTTTAATTTTTAGTTTGTTTTAATTAAAAAAAAATTTTTTTTCATCTATATATTTTTTGCCTTGATAAGGGTGATGTGTGAGTGCCCAAACGTTGGTGATTATTTTCTACAAATGTTTTTTATTGTGATTTGATAATAAGGAAGACGAAAGAAATCAAAAAGAGAAGAAAAGGGATTTGTTTGGTTACCTTCTCATTTTTCTTTACTCTTTTTTATTTTTGTTTAAATGAAAGACAAAAATCATTTTCTTCTCTTTTTAGCGGAAGGGATAATAGGAAGATTTTTTTTAAATTGCAATGGGAACATTTTTTGGTGGTTGTCCAAATTTAGTCGTTAGATTCTTGATTTAATTTTCAGGAATTCTTCACATTAACTTGATTAATGGACGTTAAAAAAGGATTTTAAATTCGATATTATTCTCATTTAAATATCTTAAATTTTATTTTAGCTGACTTGGATTGGAGGTCATTTCTATTTAAGGTTTATTTATAGTTTGTTTGGCTTTTTTTATTTTTATTTTTAATAAATTTAATTTAATTTATATTTTATTTTTATTTCAGTTTTATTTTATTTTTACTTTATTTTTATTTTATCATATATATTT
>JAAAKG020147557.1:0-10435 GCA_010014905.2 Druon quercuslanigerum
GTAGGTGTATACGACTTAGGGGTAGTTTTTTGGGAAACGTAATATATATCATCATAGAGCAAAAAAAAAGCAAAAAATCTCGTCTGATCGTTCATCTCATTATAATAATTTTTAGTGTGTTTTGGCAGGTGGCGGCGCTGAGTGGACGTCGTGCTAGCGCCGCCACCCTTTTCTCGGAAAAAATATGGCGTTTTCCGTTTTTCTATTTGCCTTTGTGGCGGCGCTGAGTGGACCGACCTCTATAATACTTACACTCACGAAAATGGTTCTATCGCCTAACTTACTGCATAATGTGTGATTTATAACAAATTCACAATCAATCGATTTTCCTAAAAATGTTTGGTACAATTTTATTTATAAGATTTTTAAAGTTCATTTTTATTTAATTTTAGAGTAATTGAATCAAATAATAATAGTGGTACGCTGGTGCTGTACTTAAGAAATACCATTATTCTTCTAATTTAGGTATTTTTTATTTCAAAACCTCCTTCTACTTACTATGCTGAAGATATTAGGCTACCTAAAGTATATTTTTCCATTATTTACGGTTTTATGTTTTTCCGTTAGATTCGCATTTGCTTTTATATGCGCTAGCGTACCCTCCTCTCCTAAGTCTTGTTTATTGGAAATAGTTGAAGTTGGAAATTATTCCAATTTCGGAATAATTCGAACTGCAAATTTTTTGAGTTTATATATAAGTAAAAATTCGAGCATCTGCCAAAGGCTTTAAAATCATAATTTAAACACAGCCTTCATTCGTCCAAACAAATTTCTGACTATATTGGTCTAGTCTAATTTAAATTCTTAAAAAATTTTAAGTTATGAATTTGAAATTCAGCTGTGAATTCTCCCTTTGACGCTTCCGCCTCATTTCGAAGTTATCTTTATTTTAAATTGAAATGGTTTAATTCTGAATCTTTCCACACATTTCTATTATTATATTGATACCAATAAAATCAATTGTTTATTTTGAGTGGTTATAATTTCTAATTATTTAGCTATGACAGTCTCTAATTTTGCATGCTTCACAGTTAAAATTTCACATTTTTAACGCTTCCAATTAAAATATAAATGTATATATATATATATATATATATATATATATATATAAAGAATTAAAATTAAAAATGTTTTAATTTTAAGCAGGTAATCAAGTTGAAAATTGTACAGAATATGCAATCTTTCTACATGGTTTTGTTTTATCTTTTTTTTGTTCCTTATTAAATTTAAAGCTTTGAAACCAACTCTTCAGGAATCTACGGAGCTGGCTGCCTCATTACGGAAGGAAGCAGAGGAGAAGGAGGCTATTTGATAAATAGCGAGGGAGAAAGATTTATGGAACGATACGCGCCAGTCGCAAAGGATCTTGCTTCTCGTGACGTTGTTTCAAGGTCTATGACAATCGAAATTCGCGAGGGCCGGTGAGAAATTGATCTTAAAATTTTTTTAAACTGACCTTTAAAAAATGTACTCTAATTTAAAAAATTATTTTTCCAATAATACTTTTCATTTTACCGGCTTCATTTAATTGTGCAGAGGCGTCGGTCCAGAGAAGGATCACATCTACCTCCAACTTCACCACTTGCCGCCAGAGCAATTGGCCGCAAGATTGCCCGGTATTTCCGAGACTGCGATGATCTTTGCAGGAGTCGACGTAACTCGAGAGCCAATTCCAGTTTTGCCAACTGTTCACTATAACATGGGTAACTTTCTCTCCTTTTCCTACTCAACCCAGTTTAAGTCTCCGGAAATGTTTCTAAGACTTCGACGATTGCAGGTGGCGTTCCAACAAATTACAAAGGACAGGTTCTAACAAGTCAAAACAATCAGGACAAAGTTGTTCCTGGTCTTTATGCTTGTGGTGAGGCTGCCTGCGCTTCTGTCCACGGTGCTAATCGTCTCGGCGCGAACTCTCTTCTCGATCTCGTTGTCTTTGGCCGAGCGTGCGCGAAGACGATCGCCCAAGAAAATAAACCTGGAGAACCGATTGGAAGACTCAGTCCTGTTAGTTTTAGATTGAAGATATTTTTAAATTTTTTAATTTTAGGAATATGAAAAATAATTTTCGATCTTTTATATTTTATTTTGTGTTTAGAATGCGGGAGAAGAATCTGTCGCTAATTTGGATGCAGTAAGGAACGCTAATGGTTCTATTTCTACGGCTGAATTAAGGCTGAATATGCAGAAAACTATGCAGACGCACGCTGCTGTTTTCAGAGAAGCGCAGACGTTGAAAGAAGGTGATTAATGAATTATTCTATATTAAAAATCCTAGAGCATCTTATGTATAAACTGATCAGGGTTTCTAACAACATTGACGATCTGCAATTCCCCTTAAATTTTATTATTCTTTATTCTTTGCTTGTAAAACATTTATTTTATTTAAATAAGAAAAATAATTTTCATGTTTCAGTATATTATCAAAGAAAAATCTCGTTTAGAAGAAGAAATATTGCTTTTCAGTTTCAGAATTAAGATTAGCCATTCCCATAGAACGGATTTTTAATATGTAAAAAGACGGAGAAAAATACTTCCTGAATAAAAAATTAATATATTCAAATATTGTATTCTGAAAGTACAGTTTTTTCTTTTTAGTAATCTTTTTTAATATACGAATTGATTAATTAATATTTATTAGCGATTTGCAATATTTATTTTCAGTTGAACTTAGCAGTTGGGGCTAAGCGATAATAGGAACAATGTTATCGAATTCTACTATAACGTTCAAAAAAGCGTTTTTAATATTTCCAAAAATCAATAACTTCTTCAAAATTAATATCACGTATTGAATAAAATACAAAGTGAATTTTATTAAATGCATACTGGGCTACTTCCAAAATAGCCTTTTGATTTCTGCTTAATTAAATTATTAATTGTATCGAAGTTTATGTCAGTATGTTCTTTGTTGCACATTATTCATAAGTTCTACGCCTACTTGCGTAAATTTTATTAAAAAGAGGCTTGTCTTAGATAGTGATTAACTCTACGAAAATTAAAGTTACGAGAAAAGATTTGATAAAAAAAACGTTAAAAACCTTATAGCGTCTGTGTAAGGTCGACCTATCTTTCGTTTTTGACCAATTTTAGATTCTCAAGTCCCACTCTGTGCATGCTTAGGGAAGTGATTGAAAAAAATTGAAACTTCGCTAAATTCGTGCCGAAAAGATCTGTTTGGCGGTGCTGAAAGCTTCGGAAGCAAGAGTCCAGAGTTTGAATCTTTAAAATGTGATTGACGTTTGCTTCAAATTTACTGAACAGAGTTAGCTGTAAATAACATATTTACGCTGTTTCCTTAGTTTTCTTTACTATTCAGTTAAATGTAATAAGTAAATTGCAAGCAAATGGTAGTCCAAATTTGACGATTCAAACTCTGGACTCTACTCCGTAATTTTCAGCATCTACAAGCGGATCTGTCCGCCTTGAATTAACGTCAAAAATCTCCTCTTTAAAATGAAACTAAGATTATAATAAAATATTTGCTGTTTCTTGAATTTTCTGGAAAAATTTTGACAAGTGTGTACAAAGAAGGCCTGTTCCTTTCCTTTCCTTGATTTTGTTCCTAGAATCACTGGACACCCTGGCTGATTTAATTTTACAAGAGTTTATCTGAAAATGTTTGATGATTTAAGACCTGAAAAAGTCAAGGAATTTTTTAATTCAAATTCT
This sequence comes from Druon quercuslanigerum, assembly GCA_010014905.2. Lineage (NCBI taxonomy): Eukaryota > Metazoa > Arthropoda > Insecta > Hymenoptera > Cynipidae > Druon > Druon quercuslanigerum. The sequence goes on from JAAAKG020147557.1 coordinate 3,667, forward strand.
CTAGTAATCTCATTTCAGTTAATTTTCAAAATAAAAATCAAGCATAATCTTCTAATTTTAATGTTTTTAGGTTGCAAGAAAATGAGTGATATATACAAGAAGCTAGACGAAGTTAAAGTCACTGATCGGTCCCTTGTTTGGAACTCGGACCTGGTGGAGACCCTTGAACTTCAAAATTTAATGATAAACGCTGTGCAGACTATCACGGCAGCTGAAAACAGAAAGGAAAGTCGAGGAGCACATGCGAGAGAGGATTTCAAAGATAGAATCGACGAATACGATTACAGCAAACCATTGGATGGTCAGCAACCCAAACCTATTGAACAGCACTGGAGAAAACATACCCTCACAAGAGTCAACCTCAGAACTGGAGATGTAAGATGAAATTCTTTAATTTTAACTTTTTGTGGAAATTTACTCAATTTATTTCTATTTGCCGGAATTTAAAAAAAATATATTAGTTTTGAAAAAAATTCAGTCGTTTTGAATGGCACTCGCCTTCATATGACGTGAAATTATGCCATTTTTAATTTGTTCGATTTAAAATTGTTTAAAACTTATAATATCCTACTTTAAAATTGCACTATTTTAAGGGCACCAAATTTTACAGCCTTAAAACTTTGGATTTGTAAATATGAAATTTTTAACATGCTATTAATTGAAACCATTGAGTTTGTAATGCCTAATTCTAAACATTAAAAAGTTTAATTTTGAAGTCGGAATTTTCACTTGTTCATTTTAACAAATAAATTCAATTGCTTATTTAATTAATCAATATAAATAAATTCTTCAAACCTTATTGATTTTAACGGGATGATTTTAAAGATTGAACTAAATATTTCAAATCGAAGACTTTAATTGCGTTAGTATAAAGCGGAATATAATAACTAAGTCAATTCAACATTTATTCTGTCGGAACTTCGTGCCAGTGACAATACGATCGAAGCTGCATCTTTATAAATCAGACAATTCTAAATATTTTAAAAAAGCGTTTTAAATACTATGGGTTTAAATTCAAATTATTCAAGATGTTCTTATTTTTAATTGATGCTTAGATAATAAAGTTGAAAACCTAGTTTAAGTGCATATGATTAAAGTTTCAGAGTTCTGAATTTTCAATTTCGATCATAGAAGGCCACAATTTCAAAGTGCAAATAAAAGTGCAACTAATTTTTACGATTGAAATAATAAAGTTATATTTCCAAAGTTTAAGTATAGGAAAGAACTTTTAATAGCACCATTCTTTTTGAAGCATTGTCCAGATTGGAACGAAGATTCTAATTGTTCAGTTTTTAACTCCTCTTTATGGTTGGAATGGCTCAACATTAAATGTTCCTAATTTGCAGTTATTTAATTTATATCGTTCTCAAGATTGATTTAATTTTTAAGGTATTTTAAAGTTCAATTGATTTTCGATGATAAGGTTGAATGACCAGGTGAATGTATTAATAATTTTGATATTAATTTTTTCTTACAACTCCGCATTTTTTTCACAATGTAAAAATCAATATTCAAAAAAATATTGATTATAAACCATGTACATAAAAATTAACATAAAAATTTTTTTATTTCAATTTTGAACTGGTAAAAAGACACTGAATTTATTTGTTGATCGAAAATTGGATAATTGCATAGGTTACCTTTGAATGCTTCAAATAAAAAAATAATTCACAGGTGTTACTCGAATTCTTTAATCTAAAAGACTGGGAAATTACCGAAAATTATTTTCTTATGTTAAATATAAAATAAAAAAGGTTTCTCTTGTTTAGGTTTCAATCGAGTACAGGCCAGTTATAGACGATACGCTGGACCTGAATGAATGCAAGACAGTTCCACCCGCGATCCGTTCCTACTAGATTGTTAACTAGGATTCAACTGTAATTTAGTCTGAATTTCCTCACCCGACATCCGGTTACATGATGTGAATTATACGCGCGCCGAATGCCAACTGCAATGCGAGTCAGTCAAAACTCGGAGCGACCCAATTATTGCTAATCATCGATGGTTTCACCAACAAGCAATGATTTAATTTATTCGCTCGATCTTATTCGTCGTGCACCAAAGTTTACTCTTGTCAATACTTGCACCTCCAGCGGGCGATCTCAGAAGTTCTTTTAGTATATTGGTGCTGAGCTTATTTATTGTATCGAGAAAAGAAGCACCGACGATCTCTCCGAAGCAAAAATGCAGCTGTATTATATTATGATTTAGGTAATATGTTACTATCAATCTTAGTCGCACGCCTTTTAAGGAGAAATCTCGTTTCTTGTCTATATACTTTTATACGTCTATCCGAAACCCTTACGATTTTTTTCGAATTTTTTTTTTGAGAAACTTAAAACTTCTTTTTGAAGGAAAGACGAAAGTTTCCAAAAGAAAACAACTTTTAATTCACTTTTTCGATAAGATTATCGAGTATGTATTTAAAAAAAATGTTTTTGATATTTTTCCAGAAATGCTTTCTATATTGTTTACGAGTTGCCTTCGACTTTCGTTTTCCATAAAATTTTAAATAGTTCACTTATTTACGTAGTTGCTCCTTAAGAGATCGTGTAGCATGACTTTGGCACTGTTACGCGGCTTTACACTTCATTCGTATTCACGGCAACGTGATAATACAAACTAACGTTTATTTTGAACGCAAGGAAAATTTAAAAAAAAAGAAGCTAGTGCTAGAAACAGATTTGTAAATTGCTGCAAAAATCTTCGACTTGTACATACAGCCATACATGAGCGCTTAGAAAACTCTTCAAAAAAACGAAAAAAGAAACGTTTGTGCGAATAAAATTTGCAAAAAAACAGAGATCGTAAAGTGAGAGCATTAAATCTAATAATCGAGAGTCGTTGAACGTTAAAAGAATGAAAAGTAGATTGACTGCGCGAATGTTTGGCCTTTTCTCTTTGTTGTGTTTTTAATCAAAGTATTACAACACGGATGTGAAAGAATTATGTAGAATCAGCATTTTTAATCAGTTTCTGCAATCGATTATGACCGTTGCACATTGAACTGTGCGTAACTCTGTTCAATCGAATCAATTAAAGAAATTAATTCCTTCGATAATGTTTGATACATTCAGCGACTATGAAAAGGCAGAGACGAAAGCTGATGCGCTTTCAGATTCTTCCTTTGTCTCTTCATTGGCGATTGTTACTGCGTTGCGTGATTTAACTTGCAGTTCAGTTTTATTATAAAGTAAAAAAAACTCACGTCGTGGCACAAGCATATAATCATTTAATTATCATTGGTTCTGGTCATGTGAAAATGCTTCTGCGAATGGTGAATGTCTGAAAATAACTGTGACGATTATCATCAAATTATTTTATCATCTACATAAATCAATAAAACAACAATAATTTGGATCGAAATTGTTACCCGTCTTTTTTATTCTAATCCGGGTTTTCTCTCTTTGAATATTTGAAGTTATCCATTCCATAAATAGGAAATTTCTTCAAATTGCACAACAAAATTAGTTTATAAAAGATAGATTATTCCTAAATAATGTTTGAATTTATTGTAATATATTTTTATAATTCGGAATAATTGAGGCCCCGTATTCTACAAGCGCTTTTAGAATTTTTCGGCTGAGAGTGGAAAGGACACTAACCGCTTGTGTTTGAGCAACTCTCAGGCGATGTCCATTTAGGCGGCTTAATTGTTTTAAAAAATATTACCCACAATTTCAAGTCTTCAAAATACTTAAATAATTTGACGTTTTCAGTGTTAGAAAATATGGAACTCATTTAAGGGATTGTAAATATTTGTTCAATCATGAGAATTATTATAAACGCCAAAAGATGAAAAATTCCAACGTTACAATAGAATTGTAATTGCAATAGAATTTTTCAACTTTTTTACGGTAATTTATATATTTTCTTTTTCAATCTCCAAAATGAATTCTAAAAATGTTTAAATTAGCATAAAATCTAAATTTAGTTCACTACAGGACTGGGTTGAAAATGTCAACATGAACATGCTTACTGCTATTGACAAATATCGTTTATTAAGTCCGTATCTTTCAACGTTATGGTCATAAATAATAATTTCGTATATTAAATAAAAATTACACGAGCGAGATTTTCCAAAGCATTATAATAGAATTTGATTCAAGTACAATACCATAATACTTTAGAAAACTTGAAATTAACTGTTTTTTCTTCAATAATTAACAATGATAATGAATTACAATGATTGCAAAATATGATCTCACATACGGAACAAGGTACTATATAGCGATGAGGAGAATTCTTTGTCTAGTCTCATAGGACATTGTGCATGAAAAGTCATCAATTATATTTCGATACGAAATTAAGAACAGTCATTATCATTATTTTTCTACAGACGTAAATGCTTTTTCAATGAGCTAAAATTTAAACTAGGCATTGCTGCAGAAGACGGTTTTTCATTATTTTCGATTCTAATTCATCGGTTGTGCAAGACGTATTCTCAGAAAGTTTCATATCCTTTTTCAAACTATTATTCCAGTTCAATAAGGACACAATAGAAAGTTATGTTTGTCTCCTTTCATTGGAAATTTTTTCGTTAATCATATTTTTATTACCGAAAACATTTAAGCGAGGCAAATTTGAGCGATTTAATTACAGAGCATAAATGCACTTTAGAAAATCAATTCCCTATTGCAGTGTAAAAGATATGTAATTAGAGAAATAGATGCGAGGAGAGATACGTCCTGCGACCTAGAAAAATCCTTTTGGATTTTTTCTCCCTCGCTTATACTAGCAGTTTCATTAATTATCCTATTATTCGTTTAACATACAGACACATTTTTCGGACAATGACAGATATTTCGAGCTTAAAATTTTCCAATCGCTGCGAAAAAATCTTCAATGGCTGATCACGTGCACTTACACTATTTCGCGTACGAGCGAGATTTTTCTACGCGCTAGTTTAGTCGTATGAGGGTCGCAACATTTCCAACTTTACAACGTCTTTCTTCAATTTTTTACATACAATATCCAATATCGTCAAGTTAATGTCACGAAAATTTAGAGCATAATATACACTTTACAATTTACATTTTACATTTGTAGAATGATCTCCAGATGATACAATTAATACTTTATAAAAGAAACACTACACTTTGAGAATGACAATATGTAGCTGAAATCAAAATTTAAATTTAAATTTAAAACGGAAATGGAACAATTCGAAGTGCGACGACGCTAAGCAAGTTGCACGAGTAGACCCTGGCGAACCTCAATATGCACTTCATTCTGCTAAAATCAGGCAATCCTCAGAAAGTTGACGATTTTTCGAGAAATAATTTGAAGAGAGATCATTCACCAGGGTCACGTCTTACTAGAACAAGAGCGTACGCTACTAAAAGAAGCATCAGCAAAACAAAACGAATTTAAAGGCAACCTTTACGTTCTTTCAATGTTTCACTTTCCAGAATGGAAAGTCTAAAGTTTGCACAGTATTGATTTCGAATCAAGAGAATAATACTTATCACCATACACGGAAAATCAGAATTCAATTCTAACTTGAATATATTCAACATTTTACAATTGCAGAGTTTGACACTTTTCATTTCTCGTAATATTATATTGTTATAGGTACATTTATAAATAGACTAATTTCGATAAAGAGGCGATAAGTAAGTCTCCTGTTTTCGCCAACAGAAGTTTCCAAGCCATGTGGGTTCCTCAATATCCTACCTTAAATATTCAACACGTTGTCTACAGAGATTCGTTTTTCTGTTCACATCAAGAAATCATTGACACTTAATTATAGCATCGCCTTTGTTGCAAGCTCACTTTTTCATTAGAATCGATTGAATTAGATCCCTCTACAATTCCATACATTACTTTGAAGTCCTAGAATTCTAAGAACTTCGAGGCATCTAAGGGCTTCACAATGATGCAAGGAATTAGGAAAATTCTAGGAATTCAGGGAATTAAAATAATTCAATTTAATTCAATGTGAATTTCGAGAGAGGTTCTTTTAACATAAAAGTATCGTTGTAATTTTTGGGTAGTGCGTACATCCAATTTGACAGGACGAATCCATTTTGATGTTCCTATAATTCTATGACGTGTAGCGGTGAAAAGGAACTCGCATAGCTCTTCGCCTTCTCTTCGATTATAACCTATCTGGCTGGTTTGGCTCCCGTTAAGTCAGAACCTGGAGCGCTGGGAGCTTCTCTGAAGGATAATCGACGACGATCCTCAACTTCTGATCTTCTCCTGAGAATTCCTCGTTTCATTTCTCTCATTCACACACTTTCTCTCTTACTTTCAGGAATCTGCATTCAGTCGTCCCGATTCGCACGGCGGTGGATGAGTGATACAATAAATGGATGGTGATGGTTAAGTCTTGTGCACAGTTGTGGTTTCTCTTGAATTCTGGCGAGTTCACGATGTGGCTCGAAGCTTTTCCAGAGCAGGAACGAGGGACTCCTCGAGGGAGGGACCACAGCTCAGGCCACATTCGCCGATCCACCTTGCTTTGCCACTTGCGTGAGACTGAAATGAGATACAAGGAGAAATGAGACAATCCGTCTTAAAAGTATTTTAAATGTCTCGTACGCCCAAGTGTCCAAATTGCAAATTTCTAGATTAAAAGGTTCTATTTTGGCTGGTAAATTTGACTAGCTTCGAAATCTCGCCCTCGCCAAGATAGCACCTTGTCATTTGGACACGTTGAAATATGAGACATTTCTGGTTAAATATATTGTGATGTGGAACGAGAGAATCGGGCTAACGACACAAAACTATTTTTTCGGGGAGAGCGCTTGAAGCTGTAGTAGTG
>JAAAKG020147558.1:0-10434 GCA_010014905.2 Druon quercuslanigerum
CTTTAGGCTGTTGCTCTTGGTGGTTCGGAACCCACCTTAAACTGTAGGTCCCCCTCTCACCACCAAAAAGGGTGTGGAAGGTGTGTTAAGGAATAGGAAGAAGGTGAAAGAAAAAACGTAAACTCTTAGGGGACACATTAGAAGCTTCCTCAAAACTCACAATTACTGGGACCATCCCGATTACTGAGACGTTTGCCTTAAAGCAAATTCTTCAATTACTTTTAGAAATTTTAAGTTATTTAACCAAATAGCTGATTTTTTTTTACCAAAAAAGATTCAAAATCAAAAGACGAATTTTCAAAGAAATACAATGTACTTTCAAGTTAAAAAGAAAAGTTGAAAAAAGTATATTTCAAACCAAGAAATATGACTTTTCTATTATGAAGGGAGAATTTTCAATCTAAATGGATAAATTTTAAACAAAAAAGATGAAATTTTCAACCAAAAACGATGATTTTAACGAAATAGTTTAGCTTCCAACAAAATAATCAAACGTCAGAATTCAATTTTTTTCGCCCCACACGGTATTACGAAATGGTAAGCAGGTAAGAAGATTTTTGACTGTCCTTGTAAAAATCTGGAGGAGTCGAGAGTTTCAAACTGAGGGTTAGGGACACGTATAAAGGGGGTCTTGGCACTTGATGACTCTTAGCAACTACATTTCATGAGAGAATTTTCTGTTGCAATTAAACATTTTTAGCTCATTCAATTTAAATTATTATTTCATTATGTGCAATGTGAAGAATAATTAATTAGCATGGCACTTGCTCCTAAAATTGTTTTGGTTGAGAAAAAAAAAATATAATCTGACTATAATATGATTTTTAAATATAATTTACTTACCGTCTGCTCCTTCCAAGTTTGGACTGTTTTTATTCAATTTGTTCTACTCCTTCCAAGTTGTGATGCTATAGTAGTAGCTATAGTTTATTTATTGTTATTAAATCACTTAAACCGCACTGTTTTTCAAACGTTACCCAAAGGGCACTTTACACTCACACACAAACCTGATGAACGTTTGGGTATCATCATAATTGCATTGGTTCCCTCATTTCCTCAGAAATACCCAATGCACACGGATAAACAGCTGACTCATTTTGATGTATAGGGAAGCTGACAAATGACATTTTATTTAAGAAGGGGAGATTTTGGTTTAAAGGTCTTTCCGAATTCTCTTGTTTGCTCATGGGCATTAATAATTTCCGAAATACGGTGAACAGTTCTATCATATGCAAATTTCCAACTCTTAGTCACTCGCATGTAAAAATATCTGAAACTTTTTCTCCGCTACGATCCCTCAGGATGTCTAATAACCGTGATAACCTGGATATAGATAGAAATTAAAATAAAACCGGGAATACAAATCCTGAACGAAAATCTCATTCAAAGTTTTCTGAAATGAAATACGTATTTTTTAATAATCGTGATAAAAAAAACAAATATATGAACAAGTTGTAATAATTATGATAAAAAAGAATTTAAAAATTTTAACATTTAAAAAATTGTGTACAAATGAAAAATAATGTTCAAGCTCTGAAATCATTATTATGAAGTTTTTATGGAATCATTCAAAATCGTTTGAATTATTTCGAAATATTTAGTGAAATAATTTACAGCATTTTAAAATTTTCAACATCTTTTAAAATCTTCGCGTAATCTTAGAAGTATTCAAAATTGTTTGAAATCTTCTCAAATCTTTGTGAATTTTTAAAAAAGATTTCGCGATAAAATCTTTGAAACATTTTTAAATCTTTGTGAAATGATTGACAATCTTTTGAAATCGTATTGAATTTTTTTGAAATCTTTGTGTAATATTAGAAATCTTATAATTTTTTTTAATGTACTAAAGTCTTTGCAAGTCTTTGTTATATCTTGATAATATTCTAGATTTTTTGTGACTCTGTGTGAAATCTTTTGAGATGAAATTTTGAAAATATATTTAACTCTTTGTGATATGATTTATAATATTCTGAAACCTTTTTGAATTTTCCTAAAATGTTTGAAATATATTTAAAAATGTCTGCAATTTTTCTTTTTGAAATCTTTTTAAATATTTCAAATCGTTAAGAAATCATTCAGAGGTTCGGAAATCCTAAAAACTATTCGAAACCTTTTAGAATTTGTGAAATCTTTCTGAAATCTTTGAAATTTTCTGACATCTTTGATGCCCTTTTAAACTTTCTACACTTTTTTTAAGGTCGCTGGAATCTTTAAATTATTATATCAATTACATCTAAGAATTATTTGAAACAATCTTTGAAATATTTTTGAAATCCTTCAAATCTTTGCGAAATCATACAAATGTTATGAAAACTTTTGAAATCATTGTGAATTGTGAAATTTTAACCAAGAAATTTTTTTATTATTTTTCTTGTCTTTTTTTAAATGAAGAATGTAAAAACCTGTAAAATTTGGAAATTTATTTTGAAGAAATTTCCTGATATTCATTATACATTTTCTGACAGGCCCCTTGCTGCAAATGCATATTTTTTTAGAAAATAAAATTAACTTCTTTTTTAACAGTCTTTTTTGTAGATAACATTATATATAAATGAATAACGTATTTGCCAATAAAATAGATCATGAAAGTAGCAACTGTTCATGTAGTTAACAATCGTTATGTCTGTAATTATTAATTATTGAATTAATAGTTATTTTTTGGAATTCCATTTGAGAAAATAACGATTCCGATCAATATTGATTTAGTTAAAGCAATTTACAAATGTAGATAAAAAACTCATGTTGTTTTAAATTATAGTTTTGTAACTTTTTTATATATATTACTGCATACATAAAGAAATTCAAGAAGCGAGCCTATTAGTGAAGTTTCAAAGCATTTAATATTGAACTTTTCTGAATAAAATCCTTCAAGAAAACAGCTGTTTAGAAAGTGTACACCATTATGAATATACATAGATGTATCTAGAGAATTTTGGGTTTCGGCCATTGTGGAGTCCTGGGATGGAAACAAAGAAGCAATAGGTACACTCGTAAAGGGTACATTATTTCTTAGGCGGTCCAATTTTGGAGACATAGAAAGCAGGTGATCCCAAACAGGAATTTCATGGAATTTAGACACCCACTTTTATCGTGCTTATTGTAAAAGTTTCACTAATTGCATTTAGCGGACTTTGATATACAATGAGACGACAGAAATTATTCTGAAATTATTCTACTTTGACAAACTCTTGACAATGGGCGTGTATAATCATATTTAGTGAATACGTTTAGACACGATGTAAAATGAAAGGTAATAGAATCTAATTTATGGAGACTTACGAACTTCATACCTTTTAGGAAACATTCTCTAATTTGTATTCTCTAATTTTTCAAAATCTTGGGGAAAATTACCTATTTTGTTGGGAAACGTTCACTTCTTTATTGGGTTTTACGAATTCCATAACTTTTTGGCAATATTTTCTAATCTTTGTGGAAAATTTCAGAACTTCATGGAAAATTCCCTTTTTTCTTAGGGAAATTTCGCAACGCTTTATTGAGGTTTACGATTTCCATAATTTTTGGGGAATATTCCCTAATTATTGTAAAAATTTCTAAAAATTTTTTGAAAATTTCCTATTTTCTTGAGGAAAGATTTTTTCCCCACCAAAATGTGGAATTTTCCTTACCAAATAGTAGGGCTTGTATAGAAGATACTGAATTGAAACGACTCCAGATTAGGTACAAAGAGTCCTTTTTCCTTGTTTAAAGGGACTAGATCAATGCAAACGTGTCCCATATGTCACGCAAAGTTATCGCTGTTCTATGACCTCTTTATCCGTATTCAGACGAGCGGTTTCCGGTTCCGATTGCGGTCACGATTGCAACCGTCAACCAATCAGCGCGGATCGTACTTCACGCTAACTGGTCGACGGTTCCAATCGTAACCTTAATCGGAGCCGGGAACCGCTCGTCTGAATACGGATCAAGAGGTCATAGAACAGCGATGGCTTTGCGTGACATATGGGACACGTTTGCATTGATCTAGTCCCAATTAGGAAATGAAACACATTACCGTTAATCAATGTCATATGCATTGAAAAATGTATACATATTTTGACGTCTTCTATTGATATTTCGACAGACTTTAGTTCTTGCATTTGAACATCGACTATCTTCTTCTGATCCAGAATGAGTTTTCTGATTCTTTGGCCAACTGAATCTTATAGGGCGACCAAATTGTGGTGACTGTGAGGCTCTATTATTCTAAAGTATAATATTATTAGTAGTTACTAATCTTAAGGGTATTAAAGTATTTGCAAAAATAGATTCATAATTGATTACTGCAGATTTATCTTTAAACGATTGTTTATAAGATGAGTCGCCGGAGCTATCATAAAAACTTCAAGAACAGATTAAAATTGCTTTTGCTTCTGTCTTCCTAAAATTCAGAACGCCCTGAATAATCACATCTTTTTGAAATTCATACATCCTTTTCACGATATGATTAAGCAAAGCTTGAAGTGAGACCTTAGCTGTCGTTTCTGTAACTACTATGTCATCTTTTGGAAGTTTGCATAAAGCTGTCGAAGTTCTAACGTGCGCATGCAGAGAGAAAATAGAGGCTCCTCTTAAGTCAACTTCAGAGATCATAGCCATATACGTAGAATCATTCAGTTTTTGCTCTAATAGAAAAGCTTAACCTTCCTCTGGAGTCAACTTTTCAATAAAGGGCTTTTCTTCCTGCATAATTCGTCTCACTTTTGCTGGTTCTGTTGGATCTTGTTTAATTTCTTTGAATACTGCACTCAAATCTTTTTCCTTTGATGAATCGCATGCATGATAACAAGCCATCAACAACCTTTCAGGGTCGTTTTAATTTTGAGCACTGATTGCAGTAACATCACGTCTTTGTGATCGCTCAGATTTTTGGTCAAATGAAAGTGACCGACGACCAAAACTTGATGTACTTCGCAAGTTCGTTTCTTTATTTTCTACTTCCACATCTAAGTCAGGAATTTTAAAGTCAGAATCTAATCATCTACTATGTTTTTTTCATGCATATATTTTAATCTGCTGGCTACTTGAAATTTGGCAACGTTTTTCCCCCTAAGACTTGAGATAGACAGATTTAAGCGAACTAGATCGCATAACGTATTCAGTTTTTTCGATTTTGGGGAGAGGTTAAGAATCTCCCTCTGTGTAAACTTCGCCATATGTTCAATTTAATATAAATAAAAAACAGTAGAAATGATTATGATAGTAAAAAAGTAAAAAAAAAAATGAAAAAAGAAAAGAAAATCAGAATCAAAAGTAATGTACAAGGTACACATAAAATATTGCCTGCAATTAGTTTTTTAATAAATGCAGGAACGTTAATATTAGTAAATATTCATTAAGCGTGATAAATTATGCTTTTTGTTACAATAGAGACAATCTGCAAGCGATGCGACATTGCTAACACGTATTTCAAAACAGCAGTAGTACACCTATAGCAACTCTGCTGGAGGCGGCGCCTTATTCCGGGAGCCAAGACCCGTTTGGTCCGCGGAATATTTTTAATGGATATTGTGCAGAGTGGTTACCTGAATCCAACCGTATGAGGTGCTTTCGCGAACTAACGGTCGTTCTCGAGATATTATTATTAAAAATTTTTACATAACTTATACTATAAATCCTAAAATAATCGACATGTTAAGCAAAATTTTATCATAGTTTTTTCAAAAAACGCCAAAAAAGGATACTATAATAATCGATTTTTATGCACTGTTTATGGGTCTTTTGCAGATTTTTCTTCATAATTAGTTACATTGCTCTAAGGCGCATGAAATTTCTTTTGCAAACTTTTGCATTTGTCCCATAGTTTAAATATAAAAAAACCACAAATAAGATTTGCAACAAGGCTTCTTAGAACCCAATTGTAGCCGACATTTGTTAAAATTTTCACATTTTGTTTTCAAATTCTGTTAAAGAAGTCATAGAGCGAAAAAGTTTGTATTAGACTTTTTTCCGTATCTCGTATAGTTTATTTTAAAATAAAAAAACTAAGTTAAAGGAAAAGACATCGCTAAAGATCAATTAGGAGTGCCAATATTAACCGATTTTTATCAATCTTTTTTGATTTTCTTGAAATAATATAAGAAGGCTAACGCACCCTATTGAAATTAGGTTAATTAATATTGCCAAAAATTTTGATTTTCTCCCCTGGCTCCAATCACAAACAATGGGAAGGGCGCCAGGCAAGCAACCGTTCACTTGAGCGGCACTAATCTGCTGCACTGGGGAACCGCACTAAGAAAGCAAAAGGTCCAAATATCTTACCATTGTTACAAGAGTGTCGATTGAGAAAAATCAAAATTTTGTGCAATATTAATTAGTCGAAATCCAATAGGCTGCCTTAGCTTCGTTATATTCTTTCGAGTAAATCAAAAAAAGATTGACAAAAATCGGTTAATATTTGCTCTTCCTGTTCATATTTAACGATGTCTTTTCTTTTTAACTTATTTTTTAAAATTTTTTAAATAAACTATTCGAGAAACGGAAAAAAGTCTTAGACAAACTTTTCACTCTATGACTTCTTTAACAGAATGAGAGAACAAAATGTGAAAATTTTAATAAATGTCGGCTACAATCCAATTCTAAATGGGACTATAAGAAAAAATATTTCTTCTAAAAGAAAAAATATTTCTTCTAAAAGAAAAAATATTTCTTCTAAAAGAAAAAATATTTCTTCTAAAAGAAAAAATGGGACAGATGCAAAAATGTGCAAAAGAAATTGTATTTGTCTTAGAGTAATCTAACTAATTCTAAAGAAAAATCTGCAAAAGTCACATAAACAATGCATAAAAATCGATTATTATATGTTTTTTGGCGATTTTTGCAAAAACTATGAGGCAGACAGAAAATCGTACATGACAAAAATTGTTCGTTTCAATGAGACCTAAAAGATTAAAAAAAAGTTCTTAAAATGTCGATATTTTTAGGATATACAGTATACGTTATGTGACAATGTTTAATTAACAATATCTCGAGAATGACCGCCAGGCCGAGAGAGCATCTCATACCGTTGGATTCAGGTGACCATTGAGCACAATATCAATTACAAAAATTCTGCGGACCTTTCAGGTCATATAGTCTAGAAGCCGGGGGGGGGGGGGGGCCAATGGGGGGAACGGGCTCCACCTAAGTGTTTTTTATGTAATTTGACCTCCTGATTACGAATTTCGAGCGTGGATTGTCCAAAAGTTTGTAGGTAATTAGTTATTAACAATTTAATTGCTTAAACGGCCACAGTTAGTTTTTTTGAAAACTTATTGTTATTATGGCACCGAAAATGTATTCCTCATCTCACGGAGAATGCGTCGGTTTTTTTTAAATTGAAAAAAAAATTTAAATAAAACTTGAGATACAGCGAACCGATTAACGGAAGATCGTAAGCGACGGAAGCCCGAACGCGCCGGGCGAGCGGCCGGAAAGATAGCATAACGAAAATTGTTATAACTCGAGTTCTAATCAACATTTTTTAGATCTGAAAACACCGACGCATTCTCCGTGAAATGAGGAATACATTTCCTGTGCCATAATAGCAACAAGTTTTTAAACAAACTAAATGTGGCCGTTAAGGCAATTCAATTGTTAATAACTAATTACCTATTAACTTTTGGACAATCCACCCTCAAAATTCGTAATCAGGAGGTCAAAATACATAAAAAATACTTGGGTGGAGCCCGTTACCCCCATCGGCTACGGACCCCCCGCCCTGAATCCTAGACTAATACCACCTCTCTTCTGTGGCTCCCGGAGTACCTAGCAAACAAGTGAAGAGCGAGTCCGCGCGCTTGCACTTATAACCCCCTGAATATAGCAGTGTATCAGTTTCTGCAAAAAAGCTCATATGTGAATTGAGGGTCCGGATTCTATATCCCCTTATACAATATGTCGCCTGAGAGTGGGGAGGTCCATGAACGTCGGTTAAACAAAAGCGGTCAGAGGCCTACCCCCTCAAAGGCGACCAATTCTATAAGGGGTTATAGAATCCGGAGCCTCAATTTTAGATAAAGACGTGTGAAACAGAATGCTACCCCCAATTTATGCTTCACAAGCGGTATGTCGGTATACATGCGTTGGGCGTCAAAGATGTTTCAAATTAGTTTGTAAACTTTTTTGAAAAAGATACATTTTCGGAAGAAATTAAAAACATTTTTGACTTATTTGTATTACTTTTTCTTTTAAAATGACTCGATTGTCGTAAAAAAATTGCAGTTTTCCTAGTGCAATCAAATTTTTCTTGCACTACAAGATATTTAAGAAATTTAACGTCAACAAAAAATACATGTAACTTTTAAAGTCAAATTATTATTTTTAGGTCAATACTTCATATTTGGATATAAAATTTTGTATTCAACTACTTTCATGTGTCTATAACTTTTAAAACAAAATCTTCAGTTATTGATAATAAAAAATGGACTTTGGACCAACTTTTCGGGATTCTGACTCACGCACAAGCGAGATGGAAACTTTGGGACAAAATTTACGACGTAATTAAATATTTTCTATACAATTCACGTGATTTTTCTTAACTTACCTAGATTCTAAAATTATGTTTAAAACATACACGTGAGTTTTACGCTCCTCTCTTATAAAATAAAAAAGAACATCAAATTGCGTAAAAATTTGAATTGACACTATTAGAATGAAATTTTGTCAAATATCAGAGATGAATTTATTGCCTGTATAATATCAGTTTAGGCATACCAACTATTGTTCAATGCAGTTTTTTTCTCAGGCAAGCGTATCTTGTAGTCAGTTGATATTAATCTTATCATCAAACATCAATAAACAGCAATTAATCAATAAACATCAATTAAAAAATAAACATCAAAAAATCAATAAACATCAATTAATTATCTTTGCTCATACAGTCACAGTACATCCAGGAATTCTCCAGATTAATTCATTATCGAAAAATAACAATTGATATTATTATAAGCAAATAAGTGAATAAAATTCGATATTCGGCACTTTCCCGCATAGATTTTTGTCTTTTTGCAACATATGTAATTTAAATTTCTTAAGAGGATTAACTCACACCTGCGAAAAAACTTATTTCTTCAGTTAATGTGTATACATATGACGTTCAATTATAAATTATTATCAAAAACAACAATCTCTAATGTTATAAGCAAATTATATTTTTTAACCAGTATAAGTGTAATGTATAAAGTACCTTTACAACAACTCAATTATTTAGAATGATAGAAATTATTAGTTTGGGTTGATAAGTTAGTCGGGAACATTCCTTGATTTGTTGTACGCTATACGTAGGATGGCAGAAAAAATGTCTACGAAAATAAACGAATTTCTTTTTATTGTTTAACAATGTTGTTACTAAAAATGGTAATTGATTTTAACAATGAGATTTAAGGAACATATATAATTATAAACACATTATAAATCAAATGAATTTCACAGAAAAAACGAAAGATAAAGTTTACATCGATTCCAAGCGAAAGATTCACAGAAATTCATTAAATTGGAGAAAAATGGGGATTCCCATCTGTCAGTTGCTTTTTGCGCTTTTTGCTAAATGGAAATAAATAAGTTCTAATTTGCATACAATAGTATGATTTATTTCAGAGGAGATATATCAGTCGGACAATTTATTTTCGTATTTTCTGCTTTTGATTCTGCATGTTTGATTGAAATTGGCTCATTTCAGCGTGACGCAGTACACGAGATCAGAATTATTTTCCTAAGCTCGGTGAAACTTTCACCTAAATATGTTTAATTTTTAACCGTTGCAAGTCTTACCTGCAACAAATTTTAACTTTTGTTTTTTCTGTGTTGTTTTAAATCTGGTCTTCCCATTTATAGCTCGAATTCACTCATGAGTTGCCATTTTGACATTGCTGCTAAGGACGCCGTAGCAGACGACAGCTTTTATTCCATCCTAGGATAAACTTTCGCCAAATAACATGTAAACTTTAACAGCGGGAAATTTTACATTTAACAAAATTTAACTTTAGTTTTCTTGGTGTTAGTAGTACATATTTAATGGTATTTTTGTTCACTATGTTGGCTTTTAAATTTAATTCCCCTGAATTTAAAAAACAAAAATAGCCAGCGCTGCTTTCTTCTAACATGATTTTTTTCCAGCTTAGAATATAATATTAATTAGTTGTGTGCTCAATGTATACAATTTTTACGAGAAAATACATTTCTAAAACTGTAATTTTTTTAAAGAATGTACTTTTCTGTAAAAAACTGTAGAAAATTTAACAAAAAAATACAATTACATACAAATAGCTAACTTTTTCTTGTATTTTTTTGTAGAAATTAAAATAATAAAATAAAATATGAGTTTGTACAATTCAAAAATTTGCATAAGTTTTGATTAGTATTTTTTTACTTTATTGTAAAATCTACAAGGTATTGCAGAAAGTGACTGGATTTTACAATTTTTTAAACTTTTGGTGTGGAGCGTCGTTAAAACACTTT
>JAAAKG020147559.1:0-10434 GCA_010014905.2 Druon quercuslanigerum
CTTTGCTTACTCTTGATATATCAATTCTTTAAATTAGGGTTAATCTTCATTCTTTCGTTCGTATGGTATTAATTTTTTTCCGTGCAACGGATGAGAGCATGATTTTAAATGTAATTATTAGTTTAGGGGTCGTACATGAATTGCGCACAGGATTAAGGGCCCTCTCCGAGAAACCCCTCCCCATACAATAAACCGTAACAAAATATTTCTACCCCCCCCCCCCCACCCCATACTCCTACTGTACGTAATGTTTAGTTTTCACAAATGTTTTTCTAGTAAAATGTTCAAATTTATTCATTTATTTTAAAGAAAAAAGTATTTTTTACTACAATAGATAACTTTCTAACAAAATACTTAAATTTACAACAAAAAAGTGTTATAGTTTATTTGTCAATCAAAAAAGATTAAATTTATACAAAAAAAAAGAATTTTAGAACCAAGATGACGAATTTTCACCAAATTAACGTTTTTTACTCCAAAAAGAAATAAAACTTAATCTAAATTGGTGAACCTTTCAATGCCAAAAAGACGAATTTTGAAACTCATGCATTCATACCCAACAAACGTCAAATTTGAAACCATGAAAATTATTTTCCTGCTAAAGCAGGAAAATTTTCAATCAAATAAGAATCAATTTTTAAAAAACTGGAAAATTACATTTTCAGTTGAAAAAATATTTTTAAATTAAAAATATTTTTTGCAAAGATGAATTTTCAAGTGCAAATATGAATCTTCAAGGAAAAAAATAAATTTCTGAAGGAAGTGATTTAAACAAATCTTTCAAATAAAATAGTTCAGTACTCACGCGAAAAAGAATAATTTTTACCAAAAAATTGCATTTTCATTAAAAAAATATATTTCTACTAAAACATTTTTTTTAAATCGAAAGGATAAATTTTCAAAAAAATGTTTGTGTTTTCGTCAAAAAAATTCAGTAGACTTCAAAAGATCAAAATTAAAAAAATTAAAAAACTTTTTAACTAAACTGCTGAATTTTCAACCAAATAGTTGCATTTTTATCCAAGAAAGATTTCATTTTTGCAATACAATAAATAAACATATAAAAAAACAATAAAAATTACAATAAAAAAGGCAAACTTTTAGAAAAGAGGTCGAATTTTGAACCGAACAGTTGCATTTTTATTCATAAAAGATAAAATTTCTTGTAGAGCAGATAAATAAAAATTAAAAACTTTAAAAAAATATTTAAATAAATATATACAGATACAAACTTTTAAAGAAAGATTTTGAACAGAAAGTAAATTTTATAGGAAATAGTTTAATTTTCAACAAAACAGTTACTTTTTTTTAAAAATGAGGCAATATTTATGCTGAAAAGGAAGAACTTCTAAATGAAAAAGACACATTTTCAGAAAAAAGAGTCTTCACATAAAATAGATTTCAGTTGACTAATAAGCAATAAAATATGAATTTTAAAGAAAAGGTTAATGTTCTACGAAAAGAGCTGAATTTTTATCCCAGAAAGACTAATTTTTAACAAAACAGTTAAATTTGCAACCAAAAGAATGTCTTTTTAAGAAAATTATTAAATTTTCAGCCAAATAATAAAATTTATATCTAAAAAGATCATTTTTAGGGGAAAGTTTTGGCGAATTTGCAAAAATTACGTACATAAGTGAAGGATCCCCCCCCCCCCCCAGTCATAACTCGTAAAAAATGCCCCCCCCCCCGAGAGCTGTCACAAAATGTAAGTACGGTACCTTATATTAATTCTTAATTCACTTACGTGCACTTCCTCTAAAAAAAGTATAAAGCAGTGAAGGGAATAATTGGCATGATTGTGACATATCCCCATTAAAAGAGCTTTTTGTTATTTTTGTGAGGATTATTTCTCTGACTTGTAAATTTTCTCGGGTAATTTAAACAGCTTCGCGGATTTCATAGTGTCTTCCTCGTCTAAAAAAAAAACACGCGGATGTCCTGCCGAATTTTTTCGATAGGGATGGTTGAAAGTTTTACAGCACGTGTTTTTAATTTAATTGTAATATAAAATAAAGTTACCTGGTTTTTGATATGCATTCATTTAAATCTGATATAAAAAGTTTCTAGAAAACATAAAACAAAAGGAAATTATGTAAGTTAGTATTAGGAGGCTAACATAACCTATACAAATTATAAAATTGCTTTCGTCAGTTTCATGCATTAAATATGTTCACCGTACAACAGTAAATACCTACCTATTTTGAAATGTGATTTGTCGTCTCATAAATGGTGTGAAACTTAAAGGTCGTCTTCGTTTACTTTTTTGTAAAGTCATTTTCCATTCAGTATTAAAAAGTACAAAACCAAACGCGAAGGTCTGGTGTGGATAGGTATGGGTTAAGATACCAGCACTCCGGAAATTGTAAGCGGTCACGTGACAAACAGACAATTTTGGAAAAAATATAACATTGTAGATTCAATTGCTTAAAAATTGTTATAAAAGAACTATTAATAAAAGTTAAACGGACTTTCATGTTGAAACAATAGGAACCTACTTTATCATAAAATAACCAAAAATGAGCCGAAAATTTAAATATTTATATTATATGGTAGTAGTGCGTGACCTAATTAATAATGAATTGAACAGATCATTGAAACTAATAATTTTGCTACAAATGTCTCTCTTTAATTTGTCAATAGAACTCTTTTAATATCTCAATTTCAGAATTACTGCTTATTTATTATTTGTTTAATGTTTTCCACAATATCAGGACAAAGCTAAAAATATGTTTGGCAAAAAATGTTGTTATCGAATTTTTATTTGTTCTTAACATCTTTTTTTCTTCGTCGAATCTTCTTTGTAAAAAAGACATTTTAAATACGTATGTCGTCTTTGGACCTACAAACTTTTTCTTATGGAAACGAAAAAATTGTAAATCAGGCTATTATGAAAACTGAAAAATTAAAAAAAATTATTGTTAAATATATCCTTAGTGTTTCAGAATAAAAAAATCATTACCCTTTTTTAGATATCACCTCTTTTTATAACACCTTGCCGAAAACTCTAACAAAAGAATAACCCGACCAGAGCTAGTGAAAAAAAGGCCCGACCCAACTAACCCCCTATTAGTCCCCGACTGGGTACGTTGTCAAAATTATTAACCCGACTAGCCCCCGATTAGTGCCAGACTTGTAATAGGGCCAAAGGGGGTTATTTCTACACGGGTCAAAACAGCAAAACAGTTTTTTTGAAAATTGCTCGTATCCTCCATATCCTGCAAAAAAATGTTAACAAAATAAATTAAAAGGACTAAATTTTGCGTCAAATAATAGAAAAATATTTGAGCGCATATACATTACAATTTATGACCATGAAACGTTGACTCCTTCCATACGGAAGGCTCTGTATGTATTGGAAAATGTGCTGCGACCATATTTGAGAATTTAAGTGGCATACATTTGTGCTTCTTTACAAATACACTTTTTTCCTTTTTTGTTAAAAAACTATTCATTGTTTAACCACTTTTTAAATAATACGCTTCACCTCATAAATCATGTGCATATTTTATGTATTAACTTTGTGAAAATTACTTCCAGAACATCTGTTGTCAAAATTAAATTTGAAAAACTCCGAATTAACTGGTTTTGCATTGCATATTGACTATTTATAAGAAATGTTAATAAAAGGCATTGTTTTATAGCGCTGTATTATTTCATGTTAAAAATGCCAAAAACTGATTAACTAATCATCACAAAGGAAACAATTATGGTTAATTTTGGATAATAACAAAATATGTAAACGAATTCTTTTCCTAATAATAAAAGTGATAAAGGAAACTAATCTAATATTTACCTAATTAATTGAATGATAAATTACTTGTTAGTAGCCGATGGTAGTCTACCAAAATGCTCAAATAAGGTCGCAGTACATTTTTCCGTACGTACAAAGTTTTTTGAATAGAAATTGTCAAAGTTTCATGGTCGAAACTAGTGACCTATATATAAGTGTACGGCAGTTAGAAATGGAGCAGTTTTGGAAAACTTTTTTCGCTGCAAATAGCTCAAAATAGAAAAAAAATCTGTTTCTTTGAAGAGTAATAACTGTTGATCTAAGAAGACTAGAAGATAACATTTTTTTAGATTTACGCATTTGGCAAGCAATAATTTATGACGTGCTGGGGCTGGATCATTGTATTTTTTTAAAATTATTCGGAATTTTATCTTCGTTATTTAAAGTTTGAAATACTTTTTTGTAAATTTAATAGGTTCCAAAGTGCAGATACAAACTTTAGAATTGGGGGTTTTGCCCCTTTTTAAAAAAAAATCCTGGTTATTTGAAGGACCATAACTCTGCACCTAATAAAGATTTGGTATTGAATATTTTTTTCTAAAATGAAATGGGTTGGCCCAGTATACGCAAACAATATTTTTGGAACTTTTTTCAAAATATTTACAGAACACACGGGCGTCATTTCTAGAAAACTTAAAAAATTTAATCAGGACCACTTCATAAACCGTTTCACCAAAAAACGCGCATTACCTACTTGATGCGGTAAAAATACATTTTTTCATACGATATTTTAATCAAAATCAAGAATCAGTTAAGGTTTGAACTGCTTACAGATTATTGAAACAGTTTTGAGTGGTGTATTCTGTCAATATAGGGAATTTTTGATTCCCCCGTCCCTCTTGTGATAATTTGTGACATTTCGGTGAACACCACTTAAAATGTACTGTGACACTGAAGCTGCACCCCATCCTATTTTTAACTCCCGGAGGCCGATTTTTATGGGGCTACAAACGAGGGTTTATAAGGTTCATGTAAAAATCCTTTATAAGGAGCTTTCACCTAAATCACAATACATACACGTCTGAAACTTGGTAAAAACATTATTTATGGTTTGAAAAAGGTTGACCTGAAAAAATTTGTTTACTTCCTTTTCAGTTTTTCGATATTTGTAGAAAATAAAAATTCTAAAAAGATCTGCGCATATCTGCGTGCCTTGTTTTTCCTCAACATAAAAACGTTGTTCAAGCCGGTCCTTCACTGAGAAAAAAATAATGTTCCAACAACAAAATCATTTTGTTGAGGAGTTTGGTTGTTCTATCAAAATTTGGTTGCTGCTACCAAAAAAGTAGTTCGAGTTACTAAATCATTTATTTGGCTCAAACAAGAAAGTGTTTAAGCACTTTTTTTTGAGTGTATAACCAAGAATTTTGATGAGCATACCAAACACGCCGCCGCTAATGCACTTTTTTCGACTCATGACGAGCAGTTTTTCAATATGGTGTATTTAAGCGAAAATCCCTTCTGCATTTTAATTGTTGATTTTATTTCTAATTCTATCAAAGAAAGTAGATTTGAAAAAAGAGTTGTGTTTGTTTCGAAAAAAATTTAGGACGCCTGAGGCTACGACCTAACAGATTTTAGATTAATGGGGTCCAGCATCTCTTTTATCGATATATTTCTAAGGTAAATGATTTGCAACATTAATTATTCATTGTATTTAACCTATCAGATCATAAAAACGTAATTGAAAGAAATTAAGAAAGTATTTAGGAGAAATCTCTTAATCACTCTTTTATCTACTCACCGAGTATTCCGAAAATTAATTTTGATTAATTTAACGAATTTTCCACAAATTAAACACATATTATTGAATTAATACATTTTGTGCTTCTAGTTTTTTCCATGCAGAAAATATTTTGTATTTTATTTACAAAATAAATTTTTCTCTTAACAAAAGAATTGTTTCTTTTGGTTAGTTAAACCAAATGGACCAAAAAAATAATTTGTTAGCTCAATAAAACGATTTTGTTACTTATAAAGCATCAAAAAAATTTGTTTGGGACAACCAACCTTTAGATCGGTCAACCAAACATTTTTCTCAGAGTT
The DNA here is from genome assembly GCA_010014905.2 of Druon quercuslanigerum. Taxonomy (NCBI): domain Eukaryota; kingdom Metazoa; phylum Arthropoda; class Insecta; order Hymenoptera; family Cynipidae; genus Druon; species Druon quercuslanigerum. The sequence goes on from JAAAKG020147559.1 coordinate 5,840, forward strand.
GTCTTATTTCCGGAAGCTACTTGACCGATCACATGCTCTTATTATTTCACATTGGTTGAGGCACAACACAAACCAAGAATTAGTTGTGTTATAATAATTATAATTAATTCAAAATAATTGATTTGTTAAATTAATTAGAAATTAATTATTAAAATAATCCCCATGGGCTTCGGGAACCTGGTCGCTTTAATATCTATGGTTTAAATAAGGTAAATATTGCCTAACAATATTTGCTGATAATAGAGGATTTGTTTCAATTAAATACGGGGCTTTGAAAAATAATATTGGAGTTGACATAAGCCATTTGCGGCCAAAACCTGTTATGAATACGCGATGATACTCTTGCATGCAATTTACTTTACTCATCTATTCATGCTTGTTCATATGTAAAGGAAAAACGCAGGTCGAAAATCCAATACGAAGAATCGGATATTCTATTTATATTTATAAATATATTTATATATTTATATATATTTATATTTACTTGTTGGGCTGTGAAAATTGTTATTTTACTAATAAGGTGGGCTTAAAATCACTATATGAATTAAATCACAGCCAGTGATTACCCGCAACAGCATCAGATTTTATTAGATGTACCTAACTTTGCCTGGTTCTTTGGCCAGGGGAGAGGAACACTGCAGGAAACTATCTTCCGAGTTTAGTGTGGTTTTAGGGAGTCAAATTTGTGATAAATTTTGCGAATTTTGTTCCCTGATTTCCTGATTTGGTTTCAAGTTTAATTCTATTTTTTAAAATCCAACTGTTTTGTTGAAATTTCTTCTTTTTCTTCAAAATTTAACTAATTTGTTAAAAGAAAAAATTTTCGAAATAGAAGTATTTAGTATTTTTATAAAAAATCATCTTTTTCAATTAAATACTCTAATTTTTGTTGAAAAATTAACGTTTTTAGTTGAAAATTCAATTTTTTTGTTGAATGTTGAACTCTTATATTAGAAATTAATTTTTTAGGATAAATCATATTATTTAAAAATTAATCTCTTTGGTTGAAAATTTAACACCTTCGTTGAAATTTAATTTTTTGTTTTTGTATAGAATTAATCTTTTTATTTATAAAAATAACCTGCTTGGATAAAAATCAATCTCTTTTAGGAATTAATATAAACTATTACATTTTTCGTTGAGCTTTTTAGTTTTTGGTTAAAAAATCAACTACTTGATTTAAAGTTAAACTATTTTATAAACAAACATGTATTTATAAATTGGAGTGTCACTATCTTAATTGAAAATTCATATATTTTGTCTAAAATTTTTTTGTTCTGTTGAAAATTCAATAAATTCAAAAAATTCAAAAACTAAATTATTTGGTTGAAAATTAAGCTATTTATTTGACAATTTAACCATTTTTTGGAAATTCGTTTTCATTTTTTGTTCAAAAATTAATTTTTTTATCTTAAAACTTAAACATTTTATTTATCTTTTTTAGTTGGCATTCCTCTTTCATTTGCGAACATTGTTACGTACATGAGAAAGTTTAGTAAAGTATGTGAATTTTTCTACAGATGGCCTTTCAGCTAAATAGTTTATTTTTTAAGAATTATTGTTTTTCCCCTGCTTCAACAAAATTTCCGCTTTTTTTCGTTTTTCTCGCTTAACTTCGAATCGATTTAAGGGAAATTAACAATAAAATCCAACTATTCTTATTTAAAAGCAAATTTTTTCGGTTAAAAATATTTGGGGTTCAGAATTCGTCTGGTTGAATTGAAAACTCGAATATTAGGTTTCACTTAATATATACTTTAAAAATAATTTTTTTCAATTAAGATTAAACTATTCCATTTTTGGTTGAAAATTTACCTTTTTTAGTTAAATATTGAACTATCTGATCAAAAATTAATATTTTTCAGTTAAAACCTTAAATCATTGGTTGATAATTTATGTATTTTGTTGTTAATTCGTCTTTAAAAAAATGGTTCTTCTTGGTTCAAAAATCAACGTTTTGATTGAAAATTTAAATATTCTGCAAAAATTTAATTTTCTTTTGTTGAGACTTAATCTTCTGGACTGAAAATGTAACTTTTCTATTTTTTATTAAAAATTCATATTATAAATTCAAACTTGATCTATTGTGTTTAAAAATTCATGTATTTTTTAACAACTTATTTGATACAAAACGCAAAATCTATTTTCTCAAAATTGGATAAAATTTTCTAATCAAACGTTTCTGGCCTCAATTTTGCAAACACTTCCGCTCAAGAGTAAACTTTTTTTATTTTTAAATAGCGATTTAGATTTCTGTTGGCTATCTAGTTTTGCATGGCCACCTTTTATATCTATCTATAATTTGTAGCATATAATTAAAAATTATGCTGCTTCTTATATTGACTGATAAAGGAAAGCCGGAATTATTTTTGCACTGTAAATTATTTAATGAAGCCTGTCTGAAGAAGAAAATGAGGTTTTTTATGATTTTTGGGAAATTTCGTGGGAGCTTGTGAAAAGTTAAAAAATTTATATGAACAATTCGACGAAATGCCTTTTATCAAAGTTGTCTCGTTCCAACTTCCGACTACAAGGGACGGGTAATAAATACTATGAAAATAAAGTGACGGTCCAGAGACTCCAGAGCAACCGCGGCGTGTAAGCGACGTTAATTATTATTACTTATACGAAAACGTAATGTACTAGCTGGAGGACAAAGTCGAATTACCTATTATTAATAAGGTTCTAAATTAATAATTTATAAGCTTTTTGACTCAAACATTTCTCGTTTGACAGTTTGTGAAACTTCAGTGTCCCACCGCCACTTAAAATGTCATGTGACACTGAAGCCGACCCCACCCCCACCCATTTAGTTTAAAATACAAAATATAAATATAATTTATATAAGCGCAATCGAGCAATATATAATCATTTAATACTATTTGATACTATCATGAGAATACTTTTAATTAAATTCTGAAGACATTTTTTTTATTTCAGCACATTGTTTAGCACTTTCACATTTGAAATTTCACAATCTTTCTTCTATTTTCCACTTTTTTCGTTTTCCCTTGAATTCTTGTTTTTCCCCTGCTTCTGAGAAACTTTCCCTTTTCCCTAATTTTGCGATTAAATTTTAACTAAATAATAGTACTAAACTGAAAGATAATTTTCTTAGTTAAAAAGTTCACTGTTGTTTTTTGGTTTTTTAATTTATCTGGTTTGATTAAAAATTCGACTATTTAATTAAAACTTTAATAATTTGCTTGAAAATGCAACTACCTTGTTGAAAATTCACTGGGTCGGTTTTGGGGCTAAAGGAGGTGGGGAATTACCCAGATAGAGTGCCCTTTCGTAGAAAACGCTTTTGTTTATATTTATCTGATAAGTTTTGGCTTGAAAATTCAAGAGTTTGGTAGAAAATAGGATTATTGGGTTGGAAATCACATTCTTAGTTAAAAATCTATTTGTTGGGTTGAAAATTAAATTATATGTTGAAAATTGTACAAATTTGTTAAATTTAGTTTTTTTAAATCAATTTATTTATCTAAAAAGTTAAGTTTTCCATTTTTAACATAAAATGTATCCTTTATAAGTTAAAAATTCAATTCATAATGAATTGAACTTCATGTCTTTTGTAAAAAATTATTCTGTCTGGATAGAAAATTAATCTTGTTTGTTTAAAATTATTTATTTTGTTAGAGGATTCAAATATTTTACGGAAAATTCGTCTTTTGTAGTTAAATTTAAATGGTTTATAACTTGTTTTCTTTGGTTGAAAAGTAAGTATTTAAATTGAAAATTTAACTATTTCATTTTTGGTTGAAAACTCATATTCTCTAGTTGAAAATTTAATTATTTGTTCCGGAGGTTATGTATTTTGTTAGCCATTGATCCTTTTATGTTTAAAATTCTTTTTTATTCTTTAAAGCTTTTTTTCCGAATTCAACTTTTCCAAATTTTAGTAATGTTAAAGTAAAAAACATGCCTTTTTAAGCATAGGTTGACCATTTTATCCCGGTGAAAAATCACGAACCCAAATCGTAAATATTTTAAAGTTTCTCATTTATAAAACGCATAACAATTTAGTTAAAAAAATTTCAATCTTATTATTTCTTCCTGTTAATAATACTTATTTAAGGAAGTTTAGTTTTACTTTTAGAACTCCAGCGAACAACGAGAGAAAATTTCATATTACCTTTCGCTGTAATTGTGAAATTAGCTACCATATTTAGGTGAACGCACCTTAAATATATTAATAGAAAAAAATTATGGGGCCCGGTCGATACTACACATTAAATACACCACATGAGAGTCTACACATTAAGTCTACACACTACACTCTACACATTAAAGTCTAAATATTAAACTGCACACAAAAATCCTACACATTTAACTCTACACATTAAACTCGAAAATTGTAAGCTAGAACATTAAACTCTACACAAATAAACTCTCCACATTGAAACTCTACACATTAAACTCTACACATGAATACTGTCACGAGACAAATTTTTCTGATAAAAAGGCCCGCATATTAAACTAGGCACAATTATGTCTATTTTCTTGTTGCGCTCCATATTTTTAGAAACATTAATTGATTTTAATAGTTCTCCTAAAATTTAATTTTCGGATATTGAAGCGGACATGCTCGA
>JAAAKG020147560.1:0-10433 GCA_010014905.2 Druon quercuslanigerum
TGTACTTTATTTTGCAATATCTGAATAAGCAGTCCCGGGCCGAGGTAAAGAATTTAATATAATGAATTTTTAAATTAATCTGCAAAGTTAATATAATATTTAATATAATATTTATTGTAATAGAATTTTGTTTGTATATATACATTAATTACATGTTACATTCTCATCGACAATGTGGCGTGAAAGCGCAAATCATTTCAATAATTATTCCCCCCACCCCCCTTTTCAGATAGTTGGAAAAAATAATTCTGATTGTATAATTTATTAGCAAGGTACAGAAATATACGCTAATGTAAAGGAATTTCCTTCTTCATTTGAAATCAAATACAAATTCAGTCATTTGTATATGAAGAACATATAACACGGAATGCAAAGCGCGCTCAAACTTTTGTGTTTTTATTGTACGATGAACAGAAACCAGCGTGTAGCACGAGGATTACATGATTTTTAAACTAAATGTCGAGCGAGAAGCGCGAGTGTCTTCATAAAAATGTGTTCCTTAAGGTTCCTTAAGAACCTTAAGTAAATTAGTTCTTCTCTTTACGTAAAACTGACGTACTTGAACTAGAAGCATGTCATAACAATGAAGCTTACTAAGAGAATAGTTAATAGCCTGCGAAGCGCGTAATAGCGTGCACACGAAATCCAAAAATCTAGAGGAACCGCGTGTAAAGCGTGAGACAAATATGTTCGAGCACGCAGCGCGAGATGAATACCTAATCGAGTGCGAAGCGCGAGACCCAACAGGACGCGGGCAGATTTTTAAAAAAATACATTTGTCCCCTGAAATGTATTCTTCTAGCTGTTTTAACTACTAATAAAAATAGTACAGTAAATTCAAAGGTAGAATTAGGGTAAGAGTATCAATTCTTGACACCCCCCCCCCCCCAACTGTGTGCACTCTTTTCTATATTTTATGAAATAATAAGAGAATAGAGATAAATAGCAATTTGTTTTTTCCTTAATTGTGCAGACATTTTATCGCAATAATATGTAATAATCTTGTGCTGAAAAATAAGTTATGTATTCTGAAATTAAAAAATTAAAACTTGTTTCCAGACTGCCAAGAATTTTCAGGTTTACTAAAGAAAATCTTTAGATAATTGCAGTTTTGAATTTACCCCTAGCGACGTTATAATTAACGGAAGTAACTATTTTCCTTTCAGCAGACTTAGAGGAAATGTTAAAATTGGTAATAACAAAATAACTAAGATTTACCTATGATGTATTTAATAAATAATAGGGGGAGCCAATGAATTTTTAATCTAAAGCACTTTATGCAATTCTTGCCACTTAACCACATATCAGTCTAATATTCACTCAAAACTAGTCCGTACAAAAAAAATTACTGCCTGATTTACATTTAGAAAAAAGATTCTTCGGATTTAGTTTTTAATACTACTGAAAATGTGTTTTGTAATAAAAAGACTGATTTGAATAGTGTAGAGAAAAAAGAAGTATTTTGTAATCAGTTTTCAGGTTAGTATGCAACTAATGAAACATTACACGAACCTACATATTTGAGGTAAAAAGCGATTTCACCCTAACATGTACAACAAATTGTTTTAAAATATGTAAAAAAAAGGAAAAATCTGTAATATGTTATATCTATTATGTGCTTTACCATCGCAGACATAGGGATACCAGGAATTAGGAAAATTCAATTGAAACAGATAAAGCTAAGACAAAGGAAGCTAAAAAGCAAGAACGAAAACCGAGAAATGAAATTTCAGAAAAAGCCCAAGAAGATAGAAATAGAAAAAAGTTAGAAAGCAAAGAGACTATGAACTAAAAAAATCAAACTTCGAATATTAACGATCTTATTTATTCTGCTAAAGGAGTTACTTGATATAGGTAGTTAAAAGCGAAAGACACTAACAACAAGAAAAATCAATTGCTGAATAAAATACATATTCTACTAATTCTATTGAAGCAGTCAAAGGAAGCCGAGGATCGCCACCTTAGTTTATTCTGATTCCTTCACTATTTCTTCTTCATATGGCTGGGGTGCTAACAATTGGGTCCACCCCTGCCGAGAATGCCGTCAACCCTGCCAAGAACTGCATTCTTAGGCTAACGAGCTAATTTTAATTATGTTTTCAGTTTGAAATATATATTAAGGTAAATAAAGCTTAGAATTTGATACCCCATTATAATAGTACTGTATATATTAGTATTGCAACATGCAACATACCCGTGCAGAAATTGCCAAATATTTGCCTTATTTCCGACGTGGGCCAGATCGGCCACACAATTTTTTGGATTTTAAATTTGGCTCCCTCTAGACCTCGGTTTAACAGCCAATCTTGACAACAGTTCCAAATCTCCCAAATTACAATGTAAAATGCAAACGTCAAAAATATTTTAATTATTAATTGAAAAAGTGATCAAATAAGTAAAGAAAAATTTCACACGCGAGCAGAAGAGGAGTGAGTAGGCATCGTATGCTTCAAAATATTTCTTTCTTGTTAAAAATTAAATTGTCTTTGAAAAAGATTCGTCTATTTCGCGTGAAAATTCATCTTTGCAGGTTGAAAGTTCAACTATTTTGTTAAATAACTCAACTTTTTTGGTAAAAATTCGTCATTTAGCATTGAAAAAATTTATCTTCATTGGTAGAAAATGCATCTTTCCTATTTAATAATGACGTTTGCTTGATAAAACTTGTACTATTTTGTTAAAAAAATGAGGTTTTTCATTGGAAGTTAACTGTTTTTTTTAAATCTTCCTTTTTAATTGCAATTACATCTTTCTCATATACAAATTATTTTTTTATTGAAAATTCAACTGTTTTTGAAAAAGATCAGTATTTTAGCCTTAAAGTTCAACTATTTGGACAATCTTTTTTTTTTGAAAATTCAACAAACTACTAAAAAAATCATCTTCCTAGCATTAAAAATTTCCAAATAGTATTCTTGTTCTCTTAGTATTCTTTTTGGGTTGAAAAGTGTACTATTTGGTTTAACCTTTTTGTTGGACATTTATCTTTTTAGTTGAATTCAACTAATGTTGACTAAATATTAAAATCTTGTATGTCGTACAAGATTCAACTATTTGGTGTATAATCAACTTTTTTTTAAACACCATATTTTGGTGTTGAGAATTTAACTGAAATCTTTCTTGGTTAAAAATTCATCTATTTTTCTGAAAATTCATCTTTTGATAAAAATTCATATTTTTATAGAAATTTAATCTTTTTCGGTGGTTAAAAATGCAACTGTTCAGTATTAAAAAATCAATATCATTAATATTATATCGCATTCTTTTACTAGCCCTAATATTTTATTTATTGTTCCCTTTTTTTAATTAAAATTAATACTCATGTATTGTTAATGCAATTAGGTAACAAAATTTCCTAATATTATTAACTACTGGGTTAATGCTGGGTAATAAATAATTAAAATAAAAAATTAGAACTGTGTTTGGCTCGCGACCATTCATGTCTTTCTCACTCTCACTTATTTATGTTGCGAAAAAAAGACAGACAACCAAATCGTAATTCCCGCTATCGGCGAAACTCACAATGGATAAGTCACTGGTCGTCTTTAGTCGTCTCTGGTCGTCACTATGGTATTCGCTAGAGTAGTCTCAGTAGTCTTTCTAGAAGTCGGGCAGTACTTAGTAGTCTGACTAACAGATTAACATGAATTCTCAGTGAATAGCCCGTCGACTATGTAGAAGGTAAATTTATCAAGTTGTTAAGATGAAACCTAGCCTCGAAATGAGGTTATTTATTTCTAAGAAAAGAAGCAGAAGTAGTATTTACTGTTTTGAATGTGATAACGAATTGGATCAACAATGACGTCATAAACATATTTATTTTCACGTATTTTTTGGTGATATGATGAATACAACCTTCTTATTGTAGTATAGTCAATTTTGTAAAAATAACTTAAAGAGTCAGTGCAACATTATAATCCACTCAAAAAAAGTGGTTCAAAAAACCTTTTTTTTTTAATCTTACATACTCCAAAGTTTTTATATCGTGACCTGTTTGATAACCTGATTCTTATATTCTCAAATTTCAGTTTAATATGTGATATATACGATTTTAATCTTATCGCCTTTCATTTCGAGTCTGGCTCCATCTAGATAGCCCGATTTTTTCCTAATTCTGCCCGATCTGGCCCCGATCAGATCCATATTGAAATTTCTGCTCGTGTAGTATTAAATGATGAGAGTATTGAACACGTTAATAAATTCACATACTTTGGTAGCTTATTTACTATAGAGGCGGAAAGACAGATGAGGAGTTAGATAGACGCCTATCGAAGCTAAGAAGGTTATTGGTAGAGCCGGCCCCCTTATCAGAAGTAAAAATATATAAAATGAAGCTAAAATGCCAATACATAATTCTATATTTGTACCTTTTGTACTATACGGTAGCGAGACATGGATCTATCAAGAAATAGATAAGAGTAACATTAAAGCGATTGAAATGAGATTCTTGCGCATAATATGCGGGAAAACTCGCATGAGAAAGACATTGGTTATTTGATTCGGGCATGTTGAGAGAATTCCAAATGAACGACAAACGAAAAAAGTGTATCATGGTAAAGTAAATGACAGCGTACACAGAGGATACTGTAGAAAAAATGATTTGAATGTGTAAATGAGGCTCTAGATAGAAGAGACATGAGAAACCATAGAAACACGATAGTCTCCATGAAAAAAAGCATTAAAAAGTGTCTGTAGAATGAATGACGCCTGAAACAAAAGACCTTGGATACTAATGGTCCCCAAGTGGGAAATCTCACATGACGAGTTTGTGAGAATCTTCACTTGGGGTGTTTGGTAGAGAGATTGATCAGCAACCTGGGTTGGAGCAGTGTTGCGGAACGACCGAATTATTTAAATAAAGAACACGAAAGATGTAGATAAATCTAAAAATTCTATAATCCCTTCCTCACATAATAATACAAATAATAAGCATCGGTGGTCAAAGAGCCTCGGTGGCTCAGTTGGTTAGACGCTCGACTCCGAGGTTCGATCCCTGAGCGAGTACCTCTGGAAACTTTTATATGTACCTTTGCCGTCATTGATGGAGTAAAAACCAGGCTTTGTCCAATATGTTGGGGGCACACTGTTCTCAGCAGATCACTTGATTGCATTGTAAAAATGCGTCCGTGACTGATGATATATACCGGGACAGCCCCATGCAAACTATTCAAAAAATTATAAAAACCCAACTCTAGACCAAAAATGCCATCGATATGTTGGACAGTAACCATTTTAAGTCTGTGACAACATTTTAAAATAACAATAAAGATGGTAGCCTAAAAAAGCATCCAGGGGTGACTGTTGTCACCTCCTACGCTCGCGGCCGCTCATAATTGTATACCTACATCATCATCACAGGAGGTTTCAAGCATCGTATTAGATTAACTAATAACATCCAGATTTTATCAGTCACTTCACTTAGTCTGTGGCTATAATGTATAAACGGGTTCACCCGAGTAAAAGTTAAGTAAATAATAAGAGCACATACCATTTTTTATATTAATTTCTTTCCCAAAGCCTGAACTTTACCTTAATCTGCCAAAAATTGGGTACATTACCCTCTATTACGCGTTGTCCTTTTTCATTGTTTTAAGTACAAAAAAGTCCAATTTTTAGCTCACATTTTATATGGATAACCTAACTTTACTTTAAGAGATAAAAATTTAAAAAAATATGTTTTACCTTGGAAGAAATCATCGGAATAATACTCCACAGTCAATAATTTGGGAATAATTCATTTAATTAAGGGTATTCAGTAGAATAGACTAATGTAATAAATTGTCATTCTGATGAACTTTCTAATTCAAATTGTCAAGTACAGACACATTTTGATCTGTGTTATGGTCGGAAGTGGTCATTAAATAAACTTTAGTGAAGCATGTAAAAAGCATAGGAAAAATCACACATGGGCGAGGAATTACAGAAAGTGTTTTAAATAAATGGATTTTTTTTTGCCAGTATCTTATCATTTTTACTAGTTTTCAACATTTTTAACTCAGAAAACATGTTCAACTCAGAAATTCGAGAATTAGGAAGGGTTTAGAGCAGCTCCAATCTTTTTTCCAGTGATCTCAAGAATAAAGTTTGCATATATAAAAATAAAACTTAAAAATAAAGCGAAACTAATTTCTGCATCAAATTTCACTGTAATAGTTGCCGAATATGACGTAGAAGATCTAATTCTCCCACTAATGAGAAAAGGGACAATGAAATGAGCACTAATGCACTCAAAAGCATGTTTAATGACATGAAAAAGGAGCTCATGACGGAATACAAGAAGTGCCACATGGAACTCAAGATCGACCTTACTAAAACTCGTGTCTCGGTTGACAATTTATCCACCAAAATTGACAATGTTTTATCCAACGTATCATATTTGGATATTCGATTGACGGAATTTGAAGAAAAAATCATGACGCATGAGCGATCTGTGGAGAAAAGAATAAATTATATTGCTGATAAAGTAAACAGCAGTCCCAATCCAACTCCGGATGCTCATCCCAACATTCAAGTGATTTGGAATCCTTTATTATATTTATTATACCAGCGCAAGTCACGTAAGAAAAGCATCCTTATTTTTAATATGCCGGAATCCGAGGTTGAAGGGAATTTTCTCCAGATAGCAAGGATGTTATTCCAGTCATTGACTTACTTAAATCAATTGCACTAACACATTCGTATTCTACTAATACTATACGTGTCTCCCGCATTGGACAGATGTCACATGCACTATTGCGACCGATCAAGGTCAGATCGCGCACCGATGCAATTGCCCTAGATGTGATTCGCTCATGCCTCATGCTGAACAAGACAAATTCAGTTCCGGAAGCTGTAAAGGAGTATTGGATCTCCAGAGATCACACAATCTTGCAGGAATTCAATTTCAAGGAACAAAAGAGGATATTAGAGGAGTGCTTAGCCATAGGAGAGAACGATCTTCGAATAGCATACAGAAACGATATTCCTGTCATAGTTTACAAAAGGACATCGCCAGTCACGATAATTTAATGTTGTCCAGGAGTGCAGTTGGTTTATATTACCAGAGTGTTAGAGGTTTAAATAGTAAGTTGTCTATATTAACTACCTCTGTTGATGTTTTTTATTATAATATTTTAGCTTTCACCGAAATATGGTTAAATTCATCTGTTCATAATGCTGAAGTTTTCGATTGTAACACTTTACAAGTTTTTAGGGATGACCGACTCGATAGGCCAGGTGGGGGTGTCCTGCTTGCAATAAAAAAAAAATTAGTTGTGCCAGAGTTAATTTATCTTCGGTTATACAGGCAGTTTCATCCATAAACATAGTCGGTGCCAAAATCTATTCTTCAATACTTTCCATAGTAATTATTGTAAATTACATCCCCTCAGGCATATATTGGTACAGCTTTTTAAAAGGATATTAATAGCACTTATTGCTATTCGTGCACTCTCTGAGAATAATATCATTATTTTGGGGGACTTTAATGTTCCCAACATTATAAATCATGTTAGAGATAACAAATTTAACAGTAAATCAGCATTGTGTACATCGTTCTGTGAATTTTTTGAACTTTTGCAATTTAATTGTATTGAAAACTGTAATCAACGTTATTTAGATCTTATATTTTCGAACATAGAACTTGATGTTAGTAAAGTTATTGAACCGATTATGCCTGAGGATATGTAGCACCTCTCTCTAAAAGCAGTTTTTTACATGCATAAAGATCGACTCGCAAAAAATTTCAGTACCAATACCAAATCTTTCAGGTATAACTTTAAACCTGCCGATTATTTTAAACTCTACCAAGGTCTCATTGATATTGAGTGGTCACCTTTATATACTTGTAAAACGCCCGACCAAGCCTGCTCTTATCTCTGCAGTTATATATATGATATATCAGACAATACTGTTCCAAAATTTAAAGCTATAAAGTCTGAGTTGAGTTTTCCGTCATGGTATACGCATGATATTATATCTGATATCAATTTTAAAAAAAAGTTTAAGTTGAAATATAACTGTACTAAGAACTCGTTCAATCTCGAGTTGATTAAAAAACTAAGGACTTGTATAAAAAAGTGTAATGAGATAGCTTTTACGGAATTCACGCAAAATGCTGAAAAAATATAGTTTTGAAGCCGTCAACTTTTTGGTAATATATATATATATATAATTAAACTATTTGTCATAAGGACAACCGCAGGATTTCGCCGGGATCGGGTGCTAATCTGAAAATTTGCACTTGATCCGAGCGAAATCGCGGTAAAATTTCAGCCATGAGCACGTCTCACTACCGTGAGATAGGCGGTTTATATATATATAATAAAGGAATTTACCTCACCTCAACATATTGTTGATATTTTTGCTAGATACTTTAACAGTGTCTATAAGGATTCAACTGTTACTTCATATACTTATGATAGGCAACATGTACGTCTACTTGGAGATAATATTAAAGTATCGAATAGTACTATCGCTAAAGCAATAAAGAAGCTACCAAATAAACATACTGCTGGACTAGATATGTTACCGTCGTTTGTAATCAGGGACTGTGCATTTTTTTACATCCGTTTTAACGTGCATTTTCAACTTAGCATTGGAACATGGTAAATTTCCAAATCAATGACCGTTAACTTGAAGAAATAAGAAATAAAGATTGCCTGTATTCATGTACTTGTTAGACGTTTCTCGCACGTAGTTATTTTTTTCGAATACATGTCTGTCTGGCTGTATTTTATTGTCGTCTTTTTAAAAAATAAGTTTTGTATGGTAGAAAAAAATAATTAGCCAAAATTAAAAGTTTCGATATTTTACTAGCATTTTTACTTGGATAAACCAAAACCGTTTCTTACACGGAAAATCGTTAAGCTAAACCAGCGATATTTATCCTTGATCGAGCTACGAATATTGTTATAAAAGAACTAGTGTTATTGGTAAAATAGTTAAAGCAAAGATTTGCAGAAAAATTCATTGTAAGAAATGTTATTAATAATTCACTTAAATGAATTGCTTAAGCAAAGGTATTATATAACGGATTTAAGAATGTTGAAACTCTACATTTGGTACAATTTTGAAAGAGGTTTGAAATATATAATTCATGCAATACTTTATCTTAGAATTAAACAGATTATAAGAGCGTATTTGAAATCAGAATAAATGAAATTATTAGCTTTTTAAATTTTTTGTATTTAATCTAAAAATCATGATGTCACAAAGCTAACTCAAATATATGAAAATTCTAGAACTGATTGCAAATTTTACTGTTTGACCATTACTTTATTAGAATATATTTTATTTTTATTTTGATGTTTTAGTTATTCTTATTTCTAATTCAAACAGTATTCTATTTAAAGTATACGGAACTTTGTCTTTAGACTTTAAATAAGTGTGCAATAGTTCATGGAGTTTCGTATAATGTTATACGCTATATGCGGCATTTCGTGAACTTAAAATGTCATACAAAATTGGAATGTCCCGTAAAATCCCTTACACTTAGTAAGAAATGCGGGTAAATGATACAAATTTTTATCCAAGCTTTAGAAACGTACAAAGAATTAAAATCAACTTTTAGTATTATTTCCACTTATTTTAATTGCAGTTTGATCTTTATAATCTGCATAATTTTAATGTAAACTATGAAATGATTTGAACTATTTGAACTATATTTTAAAGATTTTGCGAAAATAATTGATTTATTTTTAATTTTTTTGAAATAAATTGATTATCATTTAAGTAAAATAAGTATTTTGAATAAAAAATATTCATTTTCGTTTCAATTTTATATTTATTTCTGTATGAGTGCCGAAACGTTGGTGATTATTTTTTACAAATGTTCTTTTTATTGTCGTTTGATAATAATAAGCACAAAAAGACGAAGGAAATAAAAAAGAGAAGGGAGGATATTTCGTTGTTACGCCTCCCATTTTTCTTTCCTCTTTTTTATTTTTAGGTATTTAAAAAAATAATTTGTTTTGTTTTCTTTTTAAGAATTTTTTTTCAGATTGCAATAGGAACATTTTGTGATGGTTGTCCAAATTTGGTAGATAGATTTTTGGTTTTATTTTTAGGAATTAGGCAGATTAACTTAATTATTGGACGTTACATCGAAAAAGGTTCCTTCTAAATTAAGATTTATTTTAACTGTAAATTTATAATTTGACACTTTCAGTAGTCGAGGCCACATCGCCGCCCTAAAGTTATAATACCAATGTTCCTTAATTGTCAAACTGAGAAAATGAGAAATAATATTGAACCATATACTCTATTAAAATGTTGTTAAATGTCAAGCTAAGTTTATCGGTCAAAAATAATGCGTGATCAATAAAATGTTACCACAAATTTAAATATTCTATAATAATATAAATGGATTTTATATAATGTGAATAATTGAGGACGTAATACACACACACACACACACACACACACACACATATATATATATATATATATATATA
>JAAAKG020147561.1:0-10433 GCA_010014905.2 Druon quercuslanigerum
CCCTCCCTACCGAGTGAGTCACGCCTACCCCGAAAGGGAAACGGCTTAATGGTGTAATAATAATAATAATAATTGAATAAAAATAGTTCATTTCTTTACTTAATAAAATCATCAACCAAAATTTGTAATGTAACTTTTATTATCTACTGTTTAAGTATTGTAACTTAAATTTTAAGAAAATAAACTCAATCTCGAGAAAATTTTTTATTATTTTAAAGGATACTTGACGAACCGAGGTATCGATCTAATTATAGTGTGGAAAACCGTTGTTGGATAAAATAAAAAAAGTTGATTTAGTTTGTAAATTAAACAATAGCCCCTCTGACTTTTCTTTTGGCCAAGAAAATATGGATTAGAGTCTAGGAAACAGTTTGAAGAACCAACGAATCCGATTATATATATGGCGCGGCTGTTGTATCTTGCTGCGGGCATTGATACGGGTTTTAACTTTCCCGAGGCGGAAGGTCGTGGCCGAAGTAACGGGGCACGCGATCTTCCATACAAATACCATCGACATTAATTTTAAAATGACGATGTTTTCACCTAGATTATTTAATGAAATAATAAAACACATTTTTTATTTTCACATGCTACTATTTTCATCGAATTAAATATATTTTAAATAAATTAAATGGTAAATGCAAATTAAGATGTAAAGTATCTTAATGTGTCAAGTCTCGTTTTGCTTGAAAATTGTTCTTTAATCGCGAAGTTCGCTGACGTGAAAATGAATGGGTTTTGCAAAGTGCATTTTCCACGATGTGCGATAATCAGGTCTCAAGTTTAAACACACAATAAACATATCATTAAAAAGTTTCTGATGAGGCATTGTGTTTATAGAAGAAATAAAAGGTCAGAGTACCTCGCACCTTCTTTTTCTACTAACAATAAGAGTCGATAAATAACCTCCTTACGCAACTCGTCCATGCCATTTTCACTCATCTATCTAGGCAATTGTTTGACTATTTTATGTCCGATCATGCGACACCATTTCATTCCAATTGAAACTGATAGCATTGCAATCTGCAATTTGAGTTCTGCATGTGAATGAACTGATTAATTTATTCTAAGAATCGTCCGCGTTCTGTTAACTGTCTTAACTGTTAGCATATGAATCAACAACATATTTATAAAGTGTGAGTCCAGTTTGCATAGATTCTGTTTATAGAAATTTATGTTTCGATACTTCTTTCGGTGTTTTAATATTTTGAATGTTTTGTTAAATTTTGTATGCATGAACTTTTTACATGTATATTGCTTCTTTCCATCACCAACATTTTTTTTCTACTGTCGTACACCGTTTATATGTTGTCACGGGCTATTAATGTGATTTAAGAATATTTAAATCTGAGGTTCTTCATGTTATTTCGAAATACGCAAATCAGTGGAAAGCTGTTTTCTTCAATTTTTAAAAAACTCATATTATACAATTTTCAAATAAAACATCCGTACCTTACTTTCTCTTTTTTAATTCTTCGTAGAAATTATTTCTTCATAGTTTGTATATCATGATTTAAACATTTCAAACCTTGCCCGTTACACCTGCTATATTTTATTTGTACGAACGAATTTATCTCGTTTACATGAAGAAATAATTTTGCTAATATTACAGACTTGTAAGGGGACGTGGAATTATATTCTTCTTTTAAACTCAATCTGGAAAAAGTTGTCTTTAAACAAAACCTTCGTCCTCTTGTGTGTTTTATTTTAAACCACAGAAATATTTTTTTCATCATACCTCAATGGAAAATTCGACTTTCGATTATCTGTATATGACAAACAGAATTATTTGGCCCAAACGAATAATGTTTACTGTAGAGATCCTCAAGGAAGATTTGAGACATGTTGTACACAATTCTGAGTGGTTTCGCGATACTAGAACTAAAAGTCGGTGCCAAAAGTCAAGGACCCTCACTTATTTTGATTGTAACTGGCACAAGGAAATCTTTGAATGGTTTAAAAAAAAGAATCTGAAAGCTTAAAATTTTTTCGAATTCAACGACATGGTCACTTTTATTTGAATTAATTTTTGTCAATAGTTAAAGCGCAAAACATTTAAAAAGCAGAGCTTTTCGGCCGCCCTTTTCAAGCGTCTACATTCATCTGTTTCCAGAAATCTGAAAAACTTTACAGATATTATTTCAACATTCTTTAAAGCAGCATATTTTTCAAAATTATGAAGGATTCAATAATCTAATATTTATGGGGATGTATTTACAAATATCTTATCTTGGAAACGAATGAGGATAGGAAGCTGTTTGAGCCATAAATTAAAATATTAAACTATTGCACTGCACTCGCATTACAAAACTACAAATTTGGAGCCATTAAACGGCTTCCTATCTGCATTCGTTCTTAAGGTATAATATTTGTAAATAAATCCCATAACTATTAAATTATTGAATCTTTCAAAAGTTTTAAGAATTTATTACATTTAAGAATGTTGAAAGTATATCTGTAATTTTTTTCCGATTTTTCATACACGGAAAAATGTATCCATAAAACGTCACGAACTTGTAGCTAGGTCTCGGACAAATTTGGACTTTCCTACGAATAGTTACTGAAAATTTCAGACTTTAATATAGAAAGGGAAAAATTTTATTTGTGCGATTTCATTTGTATTTATTTATAAATTCGCACAACTCTAAGGATTTGAACCCTCGGACTGCTGACTCGGCTTTTTCTAAACATAAACCAAGAGTGCGTAAACACGCGCAGCCATTGAGGCTAAACAATATAGGTATAATAAAACTTCAACCCATTCATCCGACGAAGTGTGTGTGTGCTGACCCCCTAAAGGCGAACTCTGACTTCCTAGTTCCCAGATTTGTCAGACAAGCTCGTGAATGCTCTGTGAAACTTGTCCCAATCACTCATAAAATTTTTATAATTAATTAAAGAAAAAAAAAGTGATAAACGGGTTTAGACTTGTCATTTCGAGTTCGTCAATTCTTTTTCTCAAAATGTGCAGATTATTTACGAAAATACATCAATATCCGATGAATTTTTCACATACCCGAGATTTAGCTACTAGTTCGTGACTTTTTTACATATACATTTTTCCCCGTGTAAATTCACCCTCTTTCTGGCCTTCAGATCCTTTTTGTTAAATAATCCAGTGATTTGTTTGGTCAAATGGCAATCAAAATAAGTGAGGGGCCTCGACATTTGGCCCCGATTTTATTTGACTTTTATAGATTTAGACTGGCTTAAGTTGGCGTGATTTTTAAATTATAATTTTAGTTGCAAGATGATTTAATGCAAAATAGAGGGAAACGTGCCTCAGCGCATCCTCGAAGATCTCTAGTTCGCTGTAAAAAGATTCTTTTTGAGTCAAATGAAAATCACAGCCAAAAGAATCTCATAGTAAGTTAAAATGAACCCTTTCACGCAACATCAATAAACAACTAGGGCATCAGGTAGAATGGTTACTACATAGCTGACCATTACGCATATGAAAAAATTTATTTGACTAATTATATGTACAGAAAATTTCTCCAGTAAATAAGATATAGCAAAATTATTTATTATACTGAACGATATTTGGATCAGAATTGTGTTTAGGAAGTTTTAAGAGGAAGCGCCATTTGGCTTTTTAACGCCTGTGGTATTTTATACCGAAAGAGAAAATT
This sequence comes from Druon quercuslanigerum, assembly GCA_010014905.2. NCBI lineage: Eukaryota > Metazoa > Arthropoda > Insecta > Hymenoptera > Cynipidae > Druon > Druon quercuslanigerum. The sequence continues at coordinate 3,633 of JAAAKG020147561.1, forward strand.
CTGGCATTTTTCCCGTTGAAAACTTCACGGTGCACCGACCTGAAAGATTACACTTGTCGTCGTGCACCGTTTTTCTGTTATCCAAGTCTTGTGAAATCCATTTTTCAAATACTTAGCACAGTGCTACTTTAGAGTTACTTTAGATTCAACATATTCTTAATAATTAGTACACAATTGTCATCTTTCAGAAAGTAAACTTTTTTCACTATTGTGAATTCTACCATACGCCCGCATATTTTAAACTGCTCTACATTCTTTCAACAGTTGATACACGATTTTAGTATGAGGTTACTTCTTAAATTCTATTTTCGGTATCATTCCAGATTTTATTGAAAGCTAGTTTTATTAGTTTTTCTTGTTGATGCTAATAAGCAATTGATAATTGAATTTTATAAAGTAGTGAAACTTACAAATAGGAAAAAAATAATTAAAACACGAAAGTCTATATATTTAAATCATTCACACTCTAATGCAATTACTGATAAATAGTATTAATGTACTGATTTAATTATTAAAAGTATGAATTACTAATTAGATCAGTTATCTGGAATAATGGTGTCCATCCGTGGAACTGCTAATTGAACAGTAAAATTGCAATTGGTCAAATATGTTCATTTTTAAAGGTTATGTTGCACATATTTTTTCTACCTTAATTGAAATGTGAAATTATACTAATGTTAAAAGATTATTTATAATTTTTCAATATTAAATTCTCCGTGAAAACTACGAAAAATATTAAAGGATGACACAACAGCATTTTTGAAATTGTAACGCCATTTTACATTGTATTTGGATAACATTGGATAACAGCAGAATGTTAATGTTTCATAGAAAAAATAGAATGTATTCAATTTGAAGTACATAAATGATATGGGAAATGAAATATCTCTTTACGTCGAACTTGTTACAGAAAATCTGTAAATCGTTTATAGGTAGCAGTACAATAGCGTCAATAAGTATAATTTCAAAATCGACTTTGGAATCACGTACATCATCGCTATTGTCTTTGAAGAATAGTCAAGAGGTTATGCTATCTATAAATGATTCAATTCATTTATATTTTACTATTAAATTTAGTAGACATCACGAAATAACTAATTCATCAGTCATAATTCAATAAGCTGATTCAATTAGTACAATTTTAACGGATTCAAAGTATGAGAACAGACAGTTAAAGTTTATTCATTATTTTCAAATCACCGAAATAATTTGAAATTGTTGTTTCGAATTGTCCAATCCCGAATTGACATGATTTTAAATAATTTTTTTTTGTATTATTTTATAATTTTTGAGTGTTGAACGCCTAAAATTTAGGGTTTAATTTTTAAGTTAAAAATTTGTATTCCGGGTGCAAAAATTTCGAAACTTATTTTTTCAGATCTCAGATTTAGGAACAAAACTTAATTTTAAGTGCTTAAAATTTATATGCTTAAATTATATTGAACAATTTTCTATATCCAGTGTTTCTAAATTTACATTTACAAGATTCAAGTTTTAAAATTGTTTAATTTTAGGTGCTCAAGGAAAAGATATTGTTGAAATTTAAAAATTGCATGTATTTTTGATTTAGTAGATTCTTCTTTTGGTCTTTTCGAGATTCATTTTTACTGTTTTTTTTTTAATTTGCAATTATTTTATTTTTCAGGTTTTAAAATTGTGTACTATTTGTATTTTAAATCTTTCAAAATTTGAATTTCTGAAGTTTTAAATTTTATAGAGATTTCAAATTTTAGCGTTTTTTTTGGTCTTTTCGAGATTCATTTTTACTGTTTTTTTTTTAATTTGTAATTATTTTATTTTTTAGGTTTTAAAATTGTGTACTATTTGTATTTTAAATCTTTCAAAATTTGAATTTCTGAAGTTTTAAATTTTATAGAGATTTCAAATTTGAGCATTTAGAATATGAATTTTTTTAGTATAGAACGTTTTCAAATTAAGTCCCTCATTATTTTGAGATTTCCAATTTAGAAATTGTTTAAATTTTAATTTAAAACGTTTTATTAAAGAAATGTGATTATCAAGAGTTGAATATTGAGAAATGGCGATTCTAATTCTAGGTTTTACTCATTTTATTTCTATGCAACTATATAGGGTAAGAAGTTAAGATTGTTTTTTTTTATTTAAAGAAGGTCACTTTTGATACTTTTTTAGTGTCACAGAGCAGTTTCTCATCGCCAAATATAATTAATTTATAATTTTACCTTTTTCTCCATTCTGAGCTAGCAATGTTAAATTACAACAGTTTTAATAAAAACGATCTTAATTAATTTTTTCTTGGCAGCGTATTGTAGTTGCTCAGCGCACGTAAAGAGAAGACCATAAGTTTAGGTTTCCGCAGATGGAGATTAATTGCTGGCCACTTTCAGTGGTTTAAAAATAATTACAGCAGTTAAAATGTATCTTTCAAAACGTCATGCTTTATTGAGGAGTTCGAGGCACGCGCCTAAGATTTTGTAATGACTTTTCACCACTTTTTCATCTCTTGTCTCTGTTTCATTTATTCCGGGAATGACGAGCTTAACTGAGACGACATCGATGCAAGAACTTAATTTGAACAGGCGCTTATATTTGCGAAATCAATCATGTTTTATTTACGAGACAAAAGCCAGAGGCGCCAGTTACAGTAATTGGCCTATTATCGGTTTTTCCATTTCTCGCTCCTGCATGAAGATACGTTGAAACCACATTTTCAATAATTTGACAATGGCTTAGTGTTTTTCATGTGCTTAATGCAGGACAGGTATCGTTTTTATTGTTCAGAACGGTGTCAGTTAACGAGCTATGTAATAGCATTAATTTTACTTTTTTTCTCGTTGCCACGTAACATACTCACCGACAAATTATTGTCCTTGAGAAGTGCAGGTTGTAATTTAGATTTCAACTGTCCATTTAAATGTGCTAATTGAACCATGTCGGATTTAATTAGTTGGACATTTATTTTGAAGCTTTTTTTATTTAATTTTTAATATTATACAAGCCTCGAACTATTTTCTTATAACTTACACTTCTTAACTTCTTATAACTAATATAACTTACATTTAAAAGAGTCCAAGGGATTTCAGAGAATTTCACAGATTTAAACTTTTTTTAACAATTCGAGGAATTTATAAAAATTTTACGAGATTTCAAAGATTTCAACCGATTCCAAGAGGTTTTAAAATATTTTCATTGATTTCAGGAATTCTAAGGTATATTATAGAATTTTAAAGCGTTTACAGTATTTTAACAGAGTTCCCGGGATTTTAGAGAATTTCCAAGATTAAAAAATTCTAAAAATTTCACGAGATTTCAACTGGGTTTAGCGGGGTTCTTTAAAGAGTCCAAGGGATTTCAATGAATTTTCATTATTTTTAATTCAAGGGATTTCTGAAACTCACGAGATTTCAAAGATTTCAACATTTTTCAAGGGGTTTTTAATTGACTTAAAAACTGATTTTAGGAATTTTAAGGTATTTTATGGTATTTATTTAAAAAGATTGCAACTGATTTTAGAGAATTTCAAAAAAATTAAAACAATTCAAGGGATTTCTAAAAATTTCAAAAGATTTCAAAGATATAAACAGATTTCAAGGGGTTTAAAAGGATTCTAACTTACTTCAGTGATATGAAAGGATTTTATAGAATTTCAAACCTTTCAGAGCATGCTGAATGATTTCAAAGGATTTAATTGAATTTCAAAGATTTCAAGAAGTTTGATTAATATTCAGGATGAGTTACAAAATTCAATATAATTTACGGGATATTAAAATATTTCAAGGGATTTTTAGAGATTTCACCAGATATTCACGATTCTATAAACAAGAATGGATTCATAATAATTTGGAAGATTTTAGGGCATTTTACAAGATTCTAAGAACTTTCAAGATTTAGGAATTTTTATGGGCTTCAAAAGAGTATCAAAAGATTTCAGTGAATTCCAAAGAATTTATAGAGAATCTTAGAGAGTAATTGAAATTGAATGACAATATAAGAAACTTGTAAAGTTTTGAAGGGATTTCTACATGTTTCTTGGGAATTTCATCTGATTTCAAAAGAGATATAAGATTCCATAAGATATTATAAGGAATTTAAATAAATTTCAATTCATTAAAAAAATTCGAGAGTTTATCAGAGATTTGATGGGATTTTAACAGAATTCAACTCTAGTGTAATTTGAATTAGTTGAATTTCTCTAAAAATCAGTGAAATAATTCTAGCTATTTAAATCAGTAAATATGTACTGAGAACTAGTGGTTATTCGCTGAAATTCCTATAGTTTTTATACTGACTTTATATTAGAAGAAGTTACTGAAGTTTCAGTAAGAATCACTAAAATTTCAGTAACATTTACTACTGAAAACCCAGTAAAATATGTCGGAAATTTGAGTAGATAATCACTGTTTCAAATAGCCAGAAGGGCTTCGTTTTTCTCCAGTGAAATTCCATTGATTCTTAGTGAATTTTCACTTATTCGAATTTGAGGGCGGAGTTTTAATAAGAGTTTAGAGGATTTTAAAGACATCATATTTGAAGGAACTTTGAACTCTCAGAATTTGATGTAATGTAATTCGATTTTTGTGTGATTATCAGAGATTTCACCAGATTTAAAGGATTTTGTCAGTTTCAAGGGATTTCTAAACATTTTGAAGAGTTTCGGATATTCTAAATGATCCCAAGTAATTCACGAAATTTAAACATTTTGAAGTCTTTTGAACTGATTTTAAGAGCGTATCCGACGAATTCCAACGGTTTTCTAGAGAACTTTAGAAATAATTTTGTCATAGGATTTGAGAAAATTTCCAAGGATTTTATGTAGGCGTTCAGGATATCCATGACATTTGAAAGATTTTAGAAGATTCTAACGGATTTATAGAAATATTTAGAAAACAAAGAACATTTATAGAGATTTCTACGTATTTCAAAGACTTAAAGGAATTGCAACATATTTAAGGTATTCGTAGGGTTTCAAAAGAAAATCGTAAGATTTAAAGAGATTTAAAGATATTGACGAGTTTTCGAAGGCATTTTAAAGGATCTTAACATATTCGAGGATTCGAAAAGGATTTGAACGGGTATCAAGCATTTAGTATACTTTAAATGATTCGAAAGGATTTCGCGGGACTTTATAGTATCGATTTGTTATTTAAAAACTTACATGGCACTATTTTGATACTACTTTTTAAAATCCGTGCTACTATATTAACAGAAAAAACAAAGGATAAACTTTACCTTGATTTCGATGTAAAAATTTCCTGAGACAAAAATTCTCTTCACAGCATAAACTTTACTCGAATATTAGTTAAAGTTTCTTTTTTTTCCATTAGAACAAATGTATTTTGAAAGACGAGAAGTTGTCTGAATAAAACTTTATCCCAAAGAAATTACGTGAAACAAGTTTTATCATTAGTTTTATGTGTGTTGACACTATTTTGAATTTAGCAAATGAGTCCGATTGCGAGGCCCTGATAACAACTTTTTTCTTCTGCTTTATAATTTTTCTTTAAATGAACTAAATTAATGAACTTTATTAATTAATTAATTAATGAAATTTAAATGAACAGGCTACATATTTTAGCATGATTGAAGGATACTTATTGTGGAAAATGGTTTGTAGGGTTCAGGTTTCGCAAATTCTGTCGATTTTCATTATAGCTTGCGCCTTGTGCTGAAAATGGAGAAAATATGCCGTATACCGTGAGATTGGAAGAAAATTATGTTCCAAGAACACTGGGAGGTTCTCGCATACTGTAATAATAAATATTTAAAGCAATGTCGGCTCTCGTATGGATGTTGGGCATAGTCACACGATAGTTCCCACAGATTTCGTACTCCCAAGAGCCGACACCGAAAAGTCTTAACTTATTCATATAAGGAGATTCATCGGATCCACTCGCTCCTACGCTTCCAAAATGACCTTGTATATCGCCCACTGCCGCTGACTCCTATTATCGCTTTGCCATTGCTTCAAGCCTATATTTCAAACTTTGATTCAATTCAATTCTTGTATTCAGCTTTTACCTTTCATGGCTATCAATTAATCAGTTATACAAAGATAATTTATTAAGGTTTTCCAGAATTTATTTTACTGTGGAAGTGTAATATAACGAAAGTCTAAATAATTCACACTAAATCTGTCAAAGAGACACCAGCAATTGTGAAATTTAGTTTCGGTTCCTAACTTTTTCAATAATAGCTTATTATATGAGTATTAATTGGAAAAATTAGTAATATGCGCTTTTTCCCCGTTTCCGCGAAAATCTACTTTAAAATATTCATCACAAGCCACATCAAATTTTAAGAGTGCTCGTTCAATTTTCGCTGCCTGGTCTTTTGTAATTTTTTGTTCATGAAAATGTTTATAAATATATTTTCCTTCAGTAATCCTCAAAAAATATGCAAATAATAATTTTTTATACTTTTTTCACGGGAAAAATGACTGACTGTATCATGTATTCATAAACAAATTTATTTTGTGGGCACCTTATCAATTTATTTCATAATTTCTGATTGATTGGGGATTGTATGCAAGTGCTATAGTAGATTGCACAAATGTTACACATTTTAATGTTATTTTTAATATTGTGTTTGATTTGTAGTTATTTATATGAAAAAACTCGAAAAAAACATATTCTCTTCCAGTTACACATTTTTCATTGATGAGTCACGGTTCTGTTTGAAAATTCGGATTAAAAAAAAAATTTTTTGTTTTTAAAACCTCATCCATGCTTTTAATTTTAAATATAATTGGTAAACATGATGAAAGTAATTAATAACATTGATATCAAATAAATTTGTTTTCTGTTAATATCGGGGATTCCATAG
>JAAAKG020147562.1:0-10433 GCA_010014905.2 Druon quercuslanigerum
GTACCGGCTCAGGGATTGAACCCCGGACCTCTGAGGTGAAGTCCGAGCGTCTAACCACTGAGCCACCGAGGCTCTCTAAAAAAAAAAATCATGCTTATAAATTGCATATTTTCACACTATATTTTTCTTGCACATTATTGCATAAGCAATCAAACTGAAAAGTCGAGAAGTTTGAGAACCTTAACATTTTAATGCGGAGAAATGAGTACGCAAAAATTCAACAAAAACACAGCAAAAAAAAAAATGAAGATGCTGATCGTTACTAAGCGGCGAAAAAAGGTATTGAGAAGTATAGATATTAAATATTTAGATATTATGCCAAAATAAATAAAGCTATTAGATACCTACTTTGGTATGATATAAATATTGGGTAAGAATGATCTGGGGAATATTCATTCTCGAATCTTGTTTACTAAGAAATACTTCCTTAGCTAGAATTTGTTCACAATTATGAATTAAGATATTATTGTGTGTTTTTGTTGTTCATATTTATAGTTTGTGTAAAATTATCAATTAAAAATGTATATCTATGATGTCTTCATAAAATTTTTGTTGTTCTTCATTCAGGATTAATAAAATGAAACATAATATTGTGAATAGACATCTATATATTATATTAGGTTATATTTTTGTAATATCTATTCCTTTCTACCATATTTTATTTAATTTTTGAAATAATATAAAAGAAATAAGTTTAATGTCGGAGATAATAATTTTTAATATTTCAGATATTTTCGTTAAATATCTTAAATTGCAAAACTTAATATTCGTTATATTTGAGTTCAATATCTTTGATTCTTTTGTGTAATATCCTGGACATTGCTAGGCAAAATCTTCTTTCTAACATCTACAGATGCTCTGCTTTAATATATAGATTTATGTCCCATAGTTAAATCGCTAAGGTATTATCCGGTAATATCTAGATATTCTACTTTAATATCTATTTTTCTCCGTGTACGCGTCCATTACGCATTATACGCATGGATTGTACGCAGCAGTGCAAGAGTTACTTTCCCCTAGCATTATTCAGTTGCCTTAAAGTTTGTTATAAAATGTTTCAGCTTTACTTATATTTTCTCCAGAAAATCGCCACCTGGTATACAAGCAATAGGCACTTCAAATCCTGAACATTTTTATTTTCTCCTCGCGCTTAAACTAAAGGGAGATGTATCAATACTTTTATTTTTTGCGTATTGTAAAATATATTTTTCTTTATAATTAAATGTTGGAATATAGCGCTGGAACCCTTCAATTAACCTCAATCATTCTCGAATACGAGTTACATTGTCAAAGGGCATTTTGATACCGATTTACGGATGAAAGTAATAGTTATGTGTTTTCCTAGAAAATATTTGTAATGATAATTCTTCAGTGTAAGTTTTGATGATATCTATTTAGTTTGATACGGAGGTAAACAAGTAATATTATGTATTTGAAGGTTCCGCGGTCTAAACATGTTAACCAACATTTCAGAAATTTTACACAGTGAAGGAAAATCGTTGTTATTTTTGCAATTTTCAATATTTTTTAAACTTCATTTACTAGAAAAAAATAATAAACTTAAGTTTATTATGCCGTTGGTTTTCTATTGTTTTTTGCGGGCTCGCATGTTTCTGGGTTGTTTTTCAAGATGCGGGCAAGTTTTATATGTCAAAATGTTTGGAATCGTAAGCCGAACATGGATGTCCTTGCACATGTTTCTCACCGGCTTATTCTACGAGTGAACAGAGCTGATGTGAGCAAAAGCACGGATTTCCCATGTGACGCCATAAGCAGTTAATATGTTTAGACCGCGAACCAATGCTCTAGATATAAAATGCGTTTTTCGAAAATCCACTTTAAAAAAAAACTAAAGGGAATTTTGTCGTTTCGCTTGCGGGGAATTAGCTGCATATAAAAAAAATTCCAGGAAATACAAAAAAAATGGATTTCGAAAAAAATTTCAGTTAACAGATGTAGACCGCGGACCCTTAATTTAGTTTCTTTACTCTATTTAAGAATTTAGTGAAAAAATAAAGAAAGAGCTCAAAGTTTCTACATTCTTATTATATTTAGAATTTTAGATAGATAACTTTCTTGTCGTTTTACTCACTCTTAATTTATTAAATTTCGTCACTTCATAATCTTATTGTACTTGATACATTTCTACGATAATTCTATTCCAATCTACAATTTTATTCTATTTGTTTTTGTAAAAGTTACGTTGATAAAAAAATGTAATACAAATTGATACAGTATGCTCGTATGAGAAATCGAATAAAATTAGATCCGTTTAGAAGAGGATAAAAATAAATTAAATTAGATAAGTTTTGAATAAATGATAGTAAACAAGTAAATGAAAAGGAAGAGCTTAAGATTATATATATATATATATATATATATTAGAACAGAAATAAATAATGTGAGATATGCGCACAGTTTATACCAGAATATGATAGAACTGAATATCGTTCTGGGAAAGAAGAATGAAATGGACAGGGATAAAGTTAGATAGCGTCTCTGGAAATTTTGCAATATAAAAGCATTGACTGAATAAGAGAAGAGCGCTGGAAAAAATTGGAATATACCTTATTCCACATCATAGAATAATACGGAATAGAGAGTTCTATCATAGGGGTCAAAAAACATTCCTCAACTCTATTTTTGGATAAAATAGAACACCTTGTATGTAACAAGAATAGATTGTAGAATGAAAGAAAATAATAGATCAATATTCGTACTAGCAATATCTGTCTGGCATATTTGCAGATCATTTTTTTTCTATTCTATTTGGATACAAAATAATGAAAAAGATTCAACTCATATTTGAGTTGCAGATACTGTGAAATAGGATTGGCCCCAAAAGAAAATTTCTTGAATTTCAAAAATTCACGGAGTCTAAAGTTTTGTGCATGCTAAAAGTAGTTTATGTTAAAAATTTGAATCAGATGAAAAAATAATCCAGCTATCGCAAGTGTGTTGAAGTTTTAAACGATAAAGAGCTTAACAGTTGTTTTATACCTGATGAATTTATAATTTTGCGTGATTATCGCCTACTAGCGTTTGTAGTGATACTATTCTCAACATATTCTGAATGATCAAAATGAAGAATTCAATTTAAAAGACTACATGATTTCACTATGATTGGCCAAAAAAGTGTAAAATTTACATTTTTGTTTGTTTTAAAAACAACAAAATATATGTTAAAATCACATGTTCTTCAGCAAGATATAACGTTTAAAATAGGATAAACTAAAAATAGATTTATATCAGAAACATGTAAACAAATGTTCATTACAAAAAATGAACGATTTAATAGTTTTTTTTCTTTTTTTTCTGTTTCATACCACAAACTTCTAAAAACCCCAGAAAAACAGAAGATAAGGTTTCCATCGATTTCAGTTGAAAGATTGGCTGCAACAGAAATTAATCTTATCGAATAATCTTTACATGAAACTGAGGTAATTTCGAGTTTTGAAACTGTTTCGGAATATTTTTTCAGGGAAAAAGCGTCGTCTGCTATGTAGTTGACAGCAGCGCGAAGAACATGTAACTATGCATGAAATAGATCTAGAAATAAGGAAAAAGTTTTTTAAAAACATTGCAATTATTAAATTTCATTTTTTACATAATTTCACCTAGCGCGAACGAATGAAAATACATTTTTCGTGACTGAAAATAAATCATTTGACACCCACCTCAAAAGTCGGGTGTTGGTTCAATCCGAATTTAAATAATTTTTGAAATATGCACAGCACTAACTCAATATATATATATATATATATTATTTCCGAAGGATTTGTTAACAAAAGAAAGAAAACTTGTCGAATGTCCAGGGTTTTGCAACATCCTTAAGTCTGTAAAATGTTGAAAAGTCATGCCTTTTGTTGCGGAAATCATTATTTTCACGAAAAATATAAATTTTGCGAAAGTTAGAAATCATCAGATAGCAGACGACAGCATTTTAACGGTTAGAATCATTTGCAAGTTTATTTTTTTACTCAAAATTACGACATCATAGAAGAATTATCACGAACCATCAGGTTTTTAAAGGAACACTATTTGATATTGGTGACCATAAATTTGGCGAAATACGTTGCGAAATAGAGAAAACAGTACACAAAATTGACATGCCCTGTGTGTGTTGTAACTTTAAGTCAGTCAAAATTGAGTCAGTGCCGCACCTATTAAAATAAATTATAATAATGTGATAATAATGTAAATTAAAATAAAATTTGAAATATACTTTCATATTAGGATTCATTATTATTTATCAATATTCAAACTCAATTTTATTCTGAATTAGTTTAAAGATATAACTTATTTATCCTATTATACATCCTATTAATGCTTCAACCTTAAAATTAATTTGATTCCTATTTTTCGGTTTGTTCAAAAACATAAGATAGTTGTGTCAAGTTCTTTATTTTCATTCACGAAAAATACGTTTTTAAATCGTTCCCGACGATTATAATTATTTTTTGAATAATAAAAAGGTAAGCGAAAAGTTTTTTGAAATCTAGTGTCCTGATTTCTAGCTCGAATTTATTCATATTTTGCCGTTTCTCTATTGCTGCAAAGGACGTTGCAGGCGGTAGCTTTTATTCCATACTTATGATAAACTTTCGCCAAATAGCATGTAAACTTTAAAGGCGAAAATTTTTATATGTGACAAAATTTAACACTTATTATTTCTGTGTGTGCACTGTTAGAAATGTTTATAATTTTACTATACATCGATATATTAAATTTCCTATATTTTTACTAAATGAAATACATTTTGTATTTTAAGTATACTTAAGCATAATAAATGTATTAAATAAAGTTATATGTATGCTGAATTTATTAAATGTACAGTAAATTTCTTTTACGTATATGAATTTCATAGTTTCTGTATACTAAAATTGATATACGTGTTTACTATACTAACCAACGTGGCCGGTGGCAGGTTCGCATGCCGCTACATTTGTTGAGTTCTTGCGATGCTAAAAGTTCTGGGAGTATCTGCGAAGGCATCTGTCGTATTTCATGGATCTTTTGGACCACATGATAATTTTGGAAAATCCAATTTCAATAATCCAACGAAGCACATCACAAGTCGCGGCTCCCCTTTTTTAATTTATGGATAAACCGAAAGAGGAGAAGAAAAATATCTTCGAGCATCTGGTTCACGAGGAAGAAGAGGAAGGCGATTTTTCTCGTAAATGAGACTTGATCCATCGAAACGAGATTCGAAAACGAAAACAGAATAGTTCTCACTTAATCCAGAACGAAAACGAGCCTGAAATTGTCCAATATTCTTTACTTTTTATACGCACATTTATATCCTTACGGACAGAGTTGATGAAAAAATATTTGATTTCAAGCCTGCGAGGAAATCAAATAATACAAATTGTAATTTATATTAATTATTTTCCTTATGTACTTTAAGTCAAAACTTTTTATGTAAACTATTTTCGATGGAATTAAAAATGTTTATCAGTTCTCTACCATTAGTATACTTATATTAAAATTAGTATATGTGTACAGTAAAATTACTATTAGGTTGCACTCAAGTATAAGCGTTAATTTCATGTTATGCATTCTTGTTTCCATTATATGTATACTAAATCTAGTACAGATTCTTCTAACAGTGTATTCCTACTATTGAACATTACACATCTTCATTACAAAAAGATGTATAAAAAAAGCAAACAACCGAAACGAAATTTAAAAAAAGCTATTCAATCGTTCATGATTCTATGTAATGAACATTTTCGGTCATAAATCAGTGAGAAATTAAGCTTTTTGTAGTTTGTTGGTTTCATCTTAAACTTTATATATAACTAAAGAATATACATATGTGCTTATATCATATTTTATTACTATTATCATCGATTTTGATGGCGTTTTGGAGATTGTTAGCGGAATTATAGAAAGTTTTGAATTAAATTCTTTACGTTTATTATTCAGGATATGTTGTCAATACTGTAAATAATACACATTTCATTCCACCTTAATTGAAAAATGTATAATACTATGTTCGATTCTATTAAATTCCCCGGGTGTCATATGCGTGTTCGTGTGTTTAAGGATGGGTGTGGGTATAAACGGGTGTGTGAATGGCACACTTTTATATGAACACGATAACCCGATAGCTGCAGATAAATTGACGAATAGAGGAAGCTTTGTAATGGTAACAATTTAGAAAAAAATTTTATTTTTTCGATTAAACTTCTTCAATTTCCAAATGGTTAATACCATGTTGACGTATTGAAGACGGTTAAAGATAAACTGATGAAATTGTGAGGTCTAATATTCACCACTAACATCTCAAAATTTACCATAAGATTTCTAAAAAAATTCATCTAATTTCTTTTAGCATTAAAATTGTTTTTAAATTCGGTTTTTAATAGAGTATCACTTCTTTAATTTACATAATTCAAAGTTAATGCAATGACCTAAAAGATTCTTTGCTTTGAGCCGAGTCGATTCGCCTATAATATTGATAAATTTAACCAAAGAGTAAGAAAGTTATGATCATTTATATTATTTGAAAAATCGGTTTTTATAGTAAAAAATTTCTTATTTACATAATTTAAAGTTGATGCAGGAATAAAAAAGATAAATTGATTCGAGACGAATAGATTGACCTTTGATACGAATACGTTATATTGGTTGGTAAGGAAGTTGTGGCCGTTAATAATTTTTCAAAAATCGTTTTTTTACTCTTCAAATTTAACTCGAAACTGATGCAAGAACGAATAAGATTTCTTGATTCTAATCAAATCGATTGACCTTTAATATGAGCACATTGTCTTAAAGAGTACGGAAGTTATCGAAATTCAGACGATTTGATTAACCCATTTGTATGTTGTTCATTTCATTTCCTCTATGAGTAAGTAAACATATTTGGTAAGTAATTATAATGAGGGAGCAAAGTGCTCATCAATTGAATACCATAAAATTGAAAATACAAATAAATTGGAAATACACGAGATCGAAAAATTGTATGGCCATCTGGTGTCACGTCTGGCCCAGATCGGGTTTATCCAGACCCTCTTGCATGGAACATCTTATCTGGCCAAGCTCTGGCGCTATCCTTGTCCACATCTGATGTTAACTAGAACTTCTTGTCTTGGAGGTCTGAGCTGACCCAGGACTGGCGCCGATCAGCTAAATACACTTCCAGTGAGGAATGTTATTTTCCAAGTCATTTTCAAAATAAAAGGATTTCAGTCATCTGCTGACCAGCCTCCATCTAGTGACTAATCTGCCAGTAAATAGTGGCTGACCAGCCAATAACTATAGGAGTTAGCCTTTTGGCCAGACCAGGCCCAGGCAAACGGGCTTTTCAGAACAAACTACTATTAGCATAAAGATTACAGAAAATGATAGGTTTCGTGAATGATCAAAATTTAAAAAAAAACTGCTTTTTCTGCCCGCTCTTCTGTGTATTACTGTTTTTCAGAGAGCAGACGCAAGGGTCAAGATATTCCGGAAAGCTCTCGCAACGAATGGTGGGGACATTGCGTAGGCTTCCTTTCCTACATCGAACGGAGTTATTCCGCACAAATCCAATAAACGTTGAATGTAGGAAAGCCTTTGAAGAATTTCGTTTCGCTTCTGTACCTGTTGATCCCTGAGTCCGAGGAAGGAGACGCACGAGAGATACATAAAGGCAACCCCTTGATATGCCCGGAATTATGCAAGCTTCACCTACAGGCGATAAAATAAATCATGGTTCACAGGGACAAGTAGTATCTGACGAATTCTTTTCCTTCTTACCCTCTTTCAACCTTGTTCAGAGCGTGGCGAGACAAGGTGGGCAAAGAGCGAGTTCTCCCTCGGGAAATCAGAGAAAAATGCACTGCGACTCACAGCGTCTTCTCGCTTCTGCACGCGGTATTTTCTATTCCTGATTTCCGGTCACGACGTGTGCACTGGGATGCTTCACTCTCTTGCAATGACTTTGTAAACTGTTCGTATATTTCAGGTGTAATGCTCAGTTGAAGTTAGTTCAGTAAGCATTCTAGGAATAATGGTGAAAATGAAAAGTAAGGTAGAAAGTAAAACTTGTCAAAGTTTAATGAAATCTGCAAAACTTCAACTTAATAAGTTTTTGAATCATTTAAAAAATGGAAGAAAATTGAGAAACTCGTAAATGAACTCAAATTTATTCTTGGAAATTGCACTTTATGTGTTTTTTTTTAATTTGAGATAATTGCCTCGTCCGAGTATTCTAGACGACCCTGATACTTCTTAGTAGATTCATAAATTAATAATAATAATAATAATTAGATTCATTCATTTTGTCTACAGAGATCATCAAGGGAGAGTTGAGTCAGGGGCATAGATTTTTTTATTGGTTCAATCATATCGGAACCTGAGGGCCTTAAAAGCGTACAATTTTCAAATCCGAGTCAGTTTTGGTATGCGCAGTAGCTTAAGAGTACATAGCTTCGTGACTCAACTCTCCCTGGAGGTTTTCTAACTCTATTCACATGTTTTCGACCGCTTTTAGCGTGTTTTTTGTCTCGCGACTTCTTCTGCCATGTCAGTGATAGATTATTAGTATACGTCAGTTTGACATCTTATAAAATTATCTTTGACATCAAGTTATTTCCGTTGAATCCAAACGCTTTATTTCGGACTTTCAATTGATTAATTTTGCGCTTTAGCTTATAATGATTTAACTTTAAAAAATCATCATGCACAATTTGAACATTAATTTTTCTAAAGTCTTACTTTCGTGATTATTAAATTTAAAAATACTTCTATTTTTAAACTGAGTTTGGAATTGTTTATTTCCCAACGTTTCATGTTTGAAGTAATTAATTTTGAAAGTTTTTAATCGAAAAGTATATATTTTTCAAAGTTTAAAAAACATGAATTACACTTAATACTACCTGATGTGATAGTTATGAAAAAAGGCCCATTTTACTAGTAGGCTACGTGTAGCCTACTGCGGCAAGTGCCATACGCGCACACACGATATTTGTTCTTCATACATGAAATATAACCCCATTTAAATTTTAAATTTAAATTTCATAAATAATGCTTTACTTTTAAATTTATTAGTTTTTTATTTAATTTTTTAAAATGTTTTAGTTGCAGTTTTGAACGTACACACCCAGACGAAAATATTGTGTATAGTTTATCCATAGTGTGAAGTATTATATATACTGCTGCTTAATTATATATAAACTATATATAATTTTTCCGTCTGGGCAATTATCTAGTTTGTTTAATTTTTGAAAATCTTAGAATATAAAATCATATATAATAATAATCTTGTGTATATTTTTTTTAATTTTAAATTTTCAATGTCATGTCTTAAAATTTTATGATTTTTAGTTGAAGATTAAACAAATTAATTATTTAATGTTGAAAAATATTTGATTAAATTATAATACATAATTATAATTATATAAATTTAAATTTACAAATCAAACGATTTCAAAATAAAATTTTTAAAATGGGTTGGTTTAAAATCGAAATAGATAAGAATGGAACTATCTGAAACGGATACGTTAGTAATTGAATAGTTTCTTGATTTTTGGATGGTTAGAATTTTAGACTTCTGAATTTTTATGTCAATTGCTGAATTTTCAATTTTTCACTTAAACAAGTTTTATTTTTAAAAATAAAACTAAAATGGTTAAATTTTGAAGAGAATAATTGACCATTTGAAAACTTCTAATGTTTAAAGTTTTCCAGTCCACTTCCATTATTTAAAATTTTTAAAGTTCAGTTAAAAATGTTTCAATTATAAATGAAGTACGAACTCATTAAATATTTAACATTCCGTAATATATCTATTTTTGTTATTTGTAAAGTTTCTGATATAAAATTACTTTTTATTATGAACATTTTTGAGAATAATTCAATTTGAAACAGTTTGAATAAAAAATGATAGAAGTGCAAATCGTATTGATTCCCATAAAAAATATTTTTATTTTTCAAATAAATTAATCTAACCTAATCTAAAATTGTTTCATATCGAGCGTTTTCAATTCAAAATCATTCAATATATATATTTTTTATTTGAAAATCTTTCAATATCAAATTGTTAGTTATTGTTTAAAAATTTGTTTATACTTATTTAAGAGTTCTTTTAATAATGGATTCTTACATTTTTATATTTTTAATGTCAGGAAATAAAATCGACAAATGTAAATGAGTGATGTGCGCACGTGCATTTTCTGCTGACAATATATAATAATTGATTAATTAATTAATAATATATTAAATCAATACATTAATATAATATATTATTGTTTATATTGTCTCATGTATCAAAAAATGCTCTAAACTTTATTCTTATGGGGCTTCCATAAATGATGTCACGGTTTTAGGGGGGGAAGGGGTCAGAGCATCTGTGACAGTTTGTGACATGGGGTTTCTCGACAATGTGATGTCACAAATTTTTCCCCAAATAAAAGAATGTTTTAGTAGAAAAATTTGCAGCATCT
>JAAAKG020147563.1:0-10433 GCA_010014905.2 Druon quercuslanigerum
AACTCGCGAAAAATCATACCTGGAAAAAGCTTGAGGTACCTGGAAAACCTGAAATTGTCAGGAATTTTTTTTCGAGGATTTGAGTAGACACTCTGAATAATGAATCTTTGATAAAAAATATTAATTTTGAACTAAGTAGTTTAATTATCGATCAAAAAGATGAATTTTTAACTATAAAGATTAATTTTTACCTAAAAAAAGCGAAATTGTAAACAAAATACATGAATTTTCTACTAAAAAAGATAAATTTTTAACAAAAAAAAAGTTGTACTTACAGTTAAAAAATTATTTTTCAACATGAAGGCATGAAGGTTAATTTTCTATAAGAAAAGATGATTATTTAACAAAATATATGAAGTTTCAACCAAAAAAATATGCATTTTCAATAAAAAATGGAAGAGTTAAAATTAGGTATTTTTTAACCAAAAAGATGAATTTTTAACCATAGAGATTACGTTTTTTTTACCAAACAAAGAAGATTATTTTACAAAGTAGATGAGTTTTTTAACTGAAAAAGATACATTTTCAATCAAAAATGAGACATTTATACTTTCAGCTAAAAAAATAATTTTCAACAACAAAAAAAAAGAATTTTCAGCAATATAATTAAATGTTTAACAAAAAAAATTAGTTTTTAATTCTAATCATAAATCATCAAAAAAAAAATTAATTTTAAACTAAATAGTTGAATTTTCGACTAAAAAGATGAATTTCCAACTATAAAGATTATTTTTTATACCAAAAATGACAAATTTTCAACTAAAAAAGATAAATTTTTCCCGAAAATGGAAAACTAATAATTTTAGTTAAAAAGGTAAATTTTTAACAAAAAAATTTTTAAAAATTATACTTATAGATCAAAAATTATTTTTTGAAAAGTAATGCAATTTTTAACTAAATAGCTACAGTTTTAACCGAAAAGAAATTAATTGTTAACAAAGTAGGTGCATTGTCAATTATAATGGAGAATCTTCAATAAAAAAGAGGATTTTTGTTCCAGATAATTACATTTTTAACCAGAAAGATGAATTTAAATGCATAAAGGTTAATTTTCTATCAGAAAAGATGAATTATGAAAAAAACATGAATTTTTAAGAAAATAATATAAAATATTAATTTTCAACAAAATGCATGTATTTTTAATTATAATGGAGAATCTTCAATAAAAAAATTCATTTTGAAACATATACCGAAAATAACAAATTTTTAACTAAAAAAGATAAATTTTTAGTAACAATTTCGGTTAAGAACGTCTAAACATATGTTAAAATGTGTGGAATTGTTCCTGCAATTTTTAGAAATTCCTGCACATTTATTTAAAAATCCTTAAAATCATCCAGGGGCTTATTTGAAAATTTTGAAAATCTTGTTAAATATTCAGTTAAAATAATGTTTAAAATGAAAAATCATCTTCACTTTTCCTAGGAATATTAAGAAAATGTTTTTACTCTTTTAGAGCATTTCATAATTCATAAAAAGGTTCTACATTTTTTATTTCAAATCTGCAAATATCTGCATTTTGTTTTAAATTAGTTCGCGGGCATTTGCACCGAAATTTCCTTAAGAATTGCCTATTTTGTCGGATTATCATTTCAAGTTCTAAATTAATTTTGAATCTTTTCAAAACTTCAAAATATCTCTTAAAATTACTCTAGTTTTTTCTAAAAATAATTAGTGTTCAATTGTTAATTATAAATCTAAACTTTATTGCAAGAATCTTTAATTCGTAAGTTTTTCTAGAAGTTTTAGGAAACATTTAATTAATTTTAAAAGTTATTTAGAAAATTTAAAAGCTTTTAAAGGATGCTTAAACTATTTGAAATTAAAATAATTTAACTTCTTATTTAAAATAACTGAAATAACTTAATAATATAATTTTTAATGTGTAAAGCTCATTGATTGATACTTTAGTTTAGAATACTAAAAATGTTAACGTGGATTTAATTTATTAGAATTTTATCTAAATGTTTGAATTCTATAATTTATGAATGTTAAAAATTCTGAATTTTGCAGTTTTTCTGCATTCCATTTGAAACTGTTACATTGAAAAGTGTTACAACCTTACAGTTTATACTTGTAAATTATTCAGCCTTTGCATATAAAATTTTTGAATTGATAAACATTTAAACTTCAATTTTAAAAGTTTAAAATTTAAGAGTTCCACTTTGAAGGCTTTAATTTCTTGTCTAATTTTTACTACTCTAAATGGAAAAATGTTTAGAATAGAGTTTGATTTTTTAAATTGAATTGACCGTGAAAGATGTTTGCCAACCACGAAATGACCAGAATTTTTTTTCTATGATTAAAACATTTTTTTGTTTGAAGAATTAACAGTTTTGTTGACAATTCGTTTTCATTTAGTAAAAAATTTAGCTTTAGTTAAATTTTCAACCGAAGATATGAATTTTTGAATTTTTGGTAAATTTTCCACAACAAATTGTATAGTTAAGTGAATTTTTAACTAAAATGATAAATCTTCAAATAAAAATATAAATGTTACAGTAATAAAATAAATAAATTTGAAGATAATAAAATACATTTTCAACCAAAAAAGGAACAAATTTTCAACAATAAAGTTAAATTTTCCACCACATAAATTAATTTTTAACCAAAAAAATAAAGTTTCAACTAATAAGAGTATTCTTCTACAAAAAAACGGACTTTCAACAAATACCTGAACTTTTATCTAAAACAAGATTTTAAATAAAAATAGAATAATTCAATTTTCAGTAAAAAACTTAAATTTCAATAAAATCAAAGTAAATTTTTAACCACACAATATTATTTTCAACCAAGAAGATTAAGTTTCTGTCAAAAAAGATAAATTTCCGACAAAAAATGGAACAGTTAGATTTTCAGTTAAAAAAATTAATTCTAAATAAGAAAGAACTAATTTTAAACCGAAAAGATCAATTTTTAACCAATAAGATGAGTTTTCTACCAATATAGACAAATTTTTAAGAAAGTAAAGGAATTTTTAACTAAATATATAAATTTTGAAAGGAGTTTAAAAAAAGAGTAATTGTCACCACGAAGCTTAAATATAATTCCACAAATTCAAATTTTTAATAAAATTCAGGAATTAGCAACTAAATATTTAAAGTTTTAATTTAGAGCGATAAATTGTGTACCAAATATGTACTAAATAATAAGATTTTTTACTGAAAAAGACGATTTTTCAACCAAATACATACTTTTTTAACTAAACCGTTATATTTTATACTAAATTGTAGTATCGAATTTTCGAAAAAATTAATCTTTAGCCAAATAGTTCAATTTTTAAAAAGAAAAGTGAATTCTCAACGAAAAGTGTAATAGTTGATATTTCAATTTAAAACTATTTTTATTAGGAATAAAAACTAGTTGAATTCATTCAAAAAGCTACATTTTTAACAAAATAGTTGTATTTTCAACAAAAAAGTCCATTTGCAACCGTTTGTATTTTTATTAAAAAAAGATTGAATATTTTTTAAAAGAACACGCAAAAACAGTTGAATTAATAAAATCTATTCTTCAACGATTTACATAAATTTTCAACCAAATTGTTGAATTTTCGAGCCAAGGATTTTTTTTTCTACAAAGCAGTAAAATGTTGAACAAAACAGTTGAATTTAAATTGTACAACATTCTATTGAGGTAGTTGTCGTGCCAAAAGTCAGTTACCTGAAAAAAATAGTTTTTCTATGATTTCAAGAACGAAAATATTGTGACTGATGTCATTTCAAATAAAAACATGATTTTTTATGAAAAATTTCAAAATTCTGAAACAAGAAATCATTAATTTTAACCATGCTTTTTGCAATTAAATTTTTTTCCTATTTTAAAAATAACTAAATAATCTTAAAGTATAACTATTCGTTTAAAAAATGTTTTTTCTTTAACTAAAATTCTTATAACTGTTCAATTGAAAAGAGTTACTACCTTCCAGTTTATACATGTAAATTATTGAACATTTGCATACAAATTTTTTTAAAGAAAACACATTTTAGCATCAATTTTAAAAGTTTTTCCCCCAAAAAATTATGTTTGAACCAAAACTAGAAGAATTAAATTTTAAGTTCAACGATACATTTTTAATCAGAAAGTGAATTCTCAACAAAATAATTAAATTTTTTAACCTAAAAGATGAATTTTTTACAAAAAAAGATACAGTTTCAATAAAATATATAAATTTCCAACTAAAAAAGGTAAATTCACAAAGCGAATCTAAAATAGTTAAATTTGTAGTTAGAAAAGTAAATTTAAAAAAAAAAAGAACGAGTTTTTAGCAAAATTAATGAATTCTCAACTAGAAATATACATTTTTAAGTAAAAATGAAAGAGTTACATCTTTCATTTAAAAAATTAATTTTTAACCAAAAAAAAATGGAATTTTCAGCCAAAGAAATTATTTTTTAATGAAAGTGATAAATTTTCAACCAAAGATATGAATTTTTGACCAAATAGTGATATTTTCAAAGTAAAAGATGTATTTTCTATATAAAAAAAGAATTTGTAACAACAAACTTTTTTCAACTAAACAAATGGATTCTGACCAAAAAATACAATAGTTACTTTTTCTATAAAAAAGAACATTTTCTATTGAAAAAGGTTACATTTTCATTGAAAAAGGTAAATTTTCCACAAAAAATTGAGTATTGAAGAGAATTGTTAACTAAAATAATAAATCTTCGACTAAAAAGATAATTTATACTACTAGAAATAAAATACGTACATTTTAAGTTAGTAAAATAAATTTTCAACCAAAAAAGGAACGAATTATCAACAAAATCGTTAAATTTTCCACCACAGAAATTAATTTTGAACCAAAAATATAAAGGTTCAACTAATGCCAGTATTTATCTACAAAGAAAAACTGATTTTCAAAAAAAGTTGAATTTTTACCTGAAACATAAAATTTCAACTAAGAATAGAATAATTGAATTTTCAGTAAAAAAAACTAAATATTTAAATGTTTAATTAAGGAAGATAAATTGTGTACGAAACATGTATTAAATCATAAGATTTTTTTTATTAAAAAAGACGATTTTTCAAAAAAATACATACTTTTTCAACCAAACCGTTATATTTTCTACTAAATTGTAATATCAGACTTTCAAAAAAAAAATTATTCTTCAGCCAAATAGTTCAATTTTTAAAACAGAAAAGTGAATTCTTAACGAAAATTATAATAGTTGATATTTCAATTTAAAACTATATTTTATTTCAAATAAAAAATAGTTGAATTCCTTCAAAAAGCTTAATTTTTAACAAAATAGTTGTATTTTCATTACAAAAAAGTGCATTTGCAACCGTTTGTATTTTTAATAAAAAAAGATTGAATATTTTTAAAAGAACTCGAAAAAACAGTTGAATTAATAAAATCTGTTCTTCAACAATTTACATATTTTTTCAACCAAATTGTTGAATTTTTGAGCCAAGGATTTTTTTTTCTGCAAAACAGTTAAATTTGGAACAAAACAGTTTAATTTAAATTGTAGAAAGTTCTATTGAGGTAGTTTTCGTGCCAAAAGTTAGTTACCTGAAAAAAAGTTTTTTTTTATGATTTTAAGAATGAAAATATTGTGACTGACGTCATTTCCAATAAAAAACATTATTTTTGATGAAAAATATAAAAATTCTGAAACAAGAAACCATTAATTTTAACCATGCTTATACATGTAAATTATTGAGCATTTGCATACCAAATTTTTGAATTGAAACACATTTAAACTTCAATTTTTAAAGTTTTTTTACCCAAAAAAAGTATTTTTGAACCACAAATAGAAGAATTAAATTTTCAGTTAAACGATCAATTTTTAATCGGAAAATGAATTCTTAACAAAATAATTCAATTTTAAACCCAAAAGATGAATTTTCTACACAGAAGAAGACAGTTTCAATAAAATATATAAATTTACAACCAAAAAATTAAATTGTAAAACAGAATCTTGAATATTTCAATTTGCAGTTAGAAAAGTAAATTTTAAACAAAAAAATAACGAGTTTTTAGCAAAATTAATTAATTTTTAACTAAAAATACACATTTTTAAGCAAAAATGAAATAGTTACATCTTCAGTTAAAAAATTTAATTTTCAACCAAAAAGAAATAAATTTTCAGCCAAAGAAATTTATTTTTTAAACACCGATAAATTTTCAACCGAAGATATGAATTTTTGACCAAATAATGATATTTTCAAAGTAAACGATTGCTATCTAAAAAAGAATTTTTAACTGCATATTTTTTACAACAAAACAAATTAACAAAAAATAGAAAAGTTACTTCGACTAAAAAGATAAATTTGAATACCAGAAATAAAATATGTACATTTTAAGTTAGTAAAATAAATTTTCAACCAAAAAGGAACGAATTATCAACAAAATCTATAAATTTTTCACCACAGAATTTAATTTTTAACCAAAAATATAAAGGTTCAACTAATGCGAGTATTTTTCTACAAAGAAAAACAGATTTTCAAAAAAAGTTGAATTTTTACCTAAAACAGATAAAATTTCAACTAAGAATAGAATAATTGAATTTTCAGTAAAAAACCTCATTTTCAATAAAATCAAAGTAAATTTTCATCTACAGAGTATTAATATTAACCAAAAAGATTAAATTTCTGTCAAAAAAGATAAATTTTCGACAAAAAATGGAACAGTTAGATTTTCAGTTAAAAAAATTAATTCTAAATAAGAAAAGAACTAATTTTCAACCGAAAAGATCAATTTTCAACCAATAAGATGATTTTTATACCAAGAAAGTAAAGGAATTTTCAACTGAATATTTGAATTTTAAAGGAATTTTCAAACAAAAAGAGGAATTGTCACCACGAAGCTTAAATATTCTCCACAAATTCGAATTTTCAATAAAATTCAGGAATTTAAAGAAGTAAATATTAAAATTTTTAATTTAAGAAGATAAATTGTTGCAAATTCTTGTATTTTATTGAAAATTCGAATTTTTGGGAGAATATTTAAGCTTCTTGGAGAATAATTACTCTTTTTGTTTAAAAATTGCTTTAAGAAATTCAAATATTTATTTGAAAATTCCTTTCCTTTGTTAATAATTAGTCTATTTTGGTAAATATTTAATCTTATTGGTTAAAATTTATACTGTATGGTTGAAAATTTAGTTTGATTTTATTGAAAATGAGGTCTTTTACTGAAAATTCAAGTATTCTATTCTTAGTTGAAATTTTATCTGTTTTAGGTAAAAATTCAATGATTCGTTCCTTTTTTGGTTTAAAATTTATTTTACTAACTTAAAATGTACATAATTTGCTTCTAGTAGTAAAATTTATCTGTTGATTTGAATATTGATCATTTTAGTTGAAAATTCTCTTAAATATTCCATTTTTTTGTGGAAAATGTACCATTTTTAATGAAAATGTAATCTTTCTCGATAAAAAAATGTTCTTTTTATGGAAAAAGTAATTATTCTATTTTTTGTTGAAAATCCATTTGTTTGGTTGAAAAAAACAGGTAGTTACAAATTCATTTTTTGTAAAGAAAATTCATCTATTACTTGGAAAATATCACTATTTGGTAAATTGAAAATTCAAATATACCTGTATTTTATTGAAAATTGAACTTTTTCGTTAAACATTATCTTATTCTTATTGATAATTAGTTTTTTAAAACGGTTTGGTTGAAAATTTATGCATTGTGTTGAATAATCGTATTTTTTAGTTAAAAATCATATTATTTAGTTCAAAATTTAATTAATTTGTGGAAAATTCGCCTTACTGGCTCGAGACCTCATATCTTTCTGTGGAAATTTAACCTTTTTTGGGTAACGCAATTGACTGATTAAAAATGATCTTTTTCGGTTCGATTTGAACTGTTTCGTTAAAAATTCAATTGTTTTGTAGAAAAATATTTTTTTGCTTGAAAATTCAACAAACTGGTTAATTGAACTGTTTTTTCGAGTTCTTTTCAAAAATATTCAATCTTTTTTATTAAAAATGCAAACGGTTGCAAATGGACTTTTTTGTTGAAAATACAACTATTTTGTTAAAAATTTATCTTTTTGAATGAATTCAACTACTTTTCATTTGTATTAAAAATAATTTTAAATTGAAATATCAACTATTACATTTTTCGTTGAGAATTCACTTTTCTTTTTTAAAAATTAAACTGTTTGGCTGAAGATTATTATTTTTTTGGTTTTTAAAAGTCCGAAATTACAATTTAGTAGAAAGTCATAAAGGTTTAGTTGAAAATGTATGTATTTTCTTAAATAATTTCAAATTGACAAGTTTTCAACAATATACATACTTTTTCAACTAAACCGTTATATTTTCTACTAAATTGTAGTATCGGATTTCAAAAAAAAAAAAATCTTCAGCCAAATAGTTTAATTTTTAAAAAAGATCAGTGAATTCTCAACGGCAAATGTAATAGTTGATATTTCAATTCAAAACCATTTCCATTTTAAAGATAAAATAGTTGAATTCATTCAAAAAGCTAAATTTTTAACCAAACAGTTGTATTTTCAACAAAAAAGTCCATTTGCACCCGTGTGGCTTTTTAATAAAAAAAGATTGAATATTTTTCAAAAGAACACAAAAAAACAGTTGAATTAATCAAATCTATTCTTCAATAATTTACATAAATTTTCCACCATACTGTTGAATTTTCGAGCCAAAAAAAATATTTTTCTACAAAACAGTTGAATTTTTAACAAAACTGTGCACTTCGAACCAAAAAAGATTATTTTTAATCAGTCAGTTGCGTTACCCCCAAAAAAGGTTACATTTCTACAGAAAGATATAAGGTCTCAAGCCGATAAGGCGAATTTTCTACAAATAAATTATATTTTGTACTAAGTAATCAGATTTTTTACTAAAAAATACGATTTTTCAACAAAATGCATTCATTTTGAACTAAATCGTCACATTTTCAGCTAAAAAAAATAATTATAAATAAGAAAAAACTAATTTCCAACGAAAAATATGAATTTTTAACCAAAAAAAGAGGAATTTGTAATTAAATATTAAAATTTTTAATTTAAAAAGATAAATTTTGAAAGAAAAATGTACGAGTTGACTTTTCAGTTAAAACACGTAACTTTCAACAAAGCAATTTAGTTTTGAACAAAAAAGAAAGGGTTTTCATATAAAATTATGAATCTACAAAAAATTAACCAAATAGTTGCGTTCTTTAGCCACCATAATAATAAAATTAACCTCAACTTTAGTTTTTCGAAAATTCCTTAATTCTATCAGGTTTTCCCTGACTTTCTGGAATTACCTTATCAGTAGCAACTCTTTAATTGAAAAAAGTATATATTTTTTCACTTTGGAATGTTTTTGTAAACAATATGTAGTAATTGTGATATATATTTGTTTAAATAATAAATTATTGAAATTTTCTTAAATTCTCGGTAAGAGCTTAAATGCTGAGCATATTTTCGAAAGTATTTTCTCAAGATAAATTCTTGGGCATTTAAGAACTCTAGAGAGACGAGGACATTTGAATGATTTCATATTAAAAGAATTGCAGAAAGTTCTATTGAGGCAGTGTTCGTGTCAAGTCAGTTACCTGAAAAAAAATAATTTTTCTATGATTTTATGAATGAAAATATTGTGACTGATGTCATTTCAAATAAAAAACATTATTTTTATGAAAAATTAAACAATTCTCAAACAAGAAACCATTAATTTTAAACATGCTTTTTATAATTGAATTTTTTTTAATTTTTAAAATAACTAATTAATCTTATAATATACCTATTTGTTTAAAAATTTTTTTCTTAACACAAATTGTTCTATCTAACTGTTCAATTGAAAAGAGTTACTACCTTCCATTTTATACATGTAAATTATTGAGCATTTGCATATAAAATTTTTTAATTGAAACACATTTAAACTTTAATTTTAAAAGTTTCTTTATCCAAAAAAAGGATTTTTGAACCAAAAATAGAAGAATTAAATTTTCAGTTAAACGATACATTTTTAATCAGAAAGTGAATTCTTAACAAAATAATTCAATTTTGAATCCAAAAGATGAATTTTCTAACCAGAAAAAGACAGTTTTAATAAAATATACAAATTTACAACCAAAAAATTAAATTTTCAAACCGAATGTAGAATAATTCAATTTACAATTAGAAAAGTAAATTTTAAACAAAAAAGAACGAGTTTTTAGCAAAATTAATTAATTCTCGACTAAAAATACACATTTTTTAACAAAAATTAAATAGTTACATCTTCAGTTAAAAAATTTAATTTTCAACCAAAAAGAAATAAATTTTCAGCCAAAGAAATACACATTTTTAAGCAAAAATTAAATAGTTACATCTTCAGTTAAACAATGTAATTTTGCATACAAGAAGAAATGAATTTTCAGCCAAAGAAATACACATTTTTAAGCAAAAATTAAATAGTTACATCTTCAGTTAAAAAATTTAATTTTCAACCAAAAAGAAATAAATTTTCAGCCAAAGAAA
>JAAAKG020147564.1:6636-32278 GCA_010014905.2 Druon quercuslanigerum
ACCTACTTGTTTAAAAATTTAACGAATATCTTAAAAACCCACCTCTGTTGCTTGAAATCTCAAGTTTTTGGTTAATATTTAATTTTTTTTTGTTAAAAATTCATATTTTTGGTTGAAAATTTAAGAATTTGTTTTAAAATTAATTTTTTTTTGGTTGAAAATTCAATTATTTGGTTAAAAGTTAAATTGTTTATTTAAAAAAATAATTTGCCACCATCCTGTTTTTTGAACTGTTAGAAAATGTATCGCTTAACTATTCCATTGTTTGATAAAAACGTATATTTTTAAATTAAAAATTTAAATATTTAATCAGAAATTTAATTATTTTGTTAAAAATTTGACTTTTAAATTTAAAAATAAATATTTTATCATAGAAAATCTTAAATTTTTTTATTAAGCAATAACTTTTCTGTTAAAAATACAACTGTCTTAAAAAAAATTTGTCTTTTTGGCTTGGAATTTTAACTATCTGGTTAAAAGTTCGAACATTTCATTGGTAAATACAACTCTAAAGTAAAAATTAATTTTTTATTGAATTTTCGTCTTTTTGGATTTGAAAATTTATACATTTTCTATACAATAATTAAAAATCGTATCTGCAATATTTTTATTGAAAAGAATTTATTCTCCTATTTTCGAAAGAAAATAAAAATATCACCCAATTCATTAACAAAAAAAAAAATGGGCCAAGATTAGTAACCTAGTTTCTGGATGTCCCCTGATGTTCAAATGACTATTTTCTTTATACTAAAAATAGTCTAATGACAAATAAATTAGTTTATTTCACCTGAAATTTTTTCCTGGGTTTCTCGCATACTGAATTCCACTGCTTTAAATGTCATTCCTCACATCTAAATCCAAAAATCAGAAATTAGACCGAAATTAGTCGATATTTTTTGGGCCGAGAAACGGAAGAGCCAAATTCTAAGCAAGTTAATCCTTTGATTGATTGGCCTCTCCTTATCTAAAATTGAGCTACCGCTTGACAAAAAAAATTGTTATCTGGAAGAGGATTGCAAGTGACACACACACACACACACATGCCAACACACACACGGGACGATTTTCCAAGGTGTGCGAGTTGAGTGTGTGTGACGACATGAAACTTTGCCACTAGCAGAAGGTATCCAGCCAGCGTGAGTGGTACACGTCCCGTAACGACGGAGCCGATTTTGTATTTCGCGCGAGTTCTTGAAAGTGAGCGAGCAAAGTGTTACAGGAATTCTTCAAGCGAAAAAGAAAAAAAAACAGCAACAAAAAAAATCAATACAGTGTAGTTGGACTCGTTTTTCTTGTCGCTGACAAGAAAGCAGGTAAACAAGCGAGGCTGGAGGCACTTTCGCACGAGTCGATCGGCTCCTCTGAATGTTGGGAATCGGCGCCCGATTGAGAAAACGGATTGAAAAATGTGGTTTCTAATTTTCGCGCTCATCTGTGGATTTTCGTCGTGCGAGCGATACCAGGATCCGGATGCAATACAATTTCCGGGACCGATTTCAAGAAGCGAGGAGAGTTTAGTTCTCAGCAATTCGAGTGATCTTGTGGTAAGTGCAACAGTTTTTCGTTTCGTATTAAGTGGACATGAAAATATCAATAACGTCCTTGGTGCGTTCATAGGACGTCCTATGTCCGCACAATCAACGGCTTTAAGGCGGTTTAATATCATAAAGATGTCCCGAGAACGCCACATGTCTGTAAAGTGTCTTAAGGACATTTTTCAGGACATTAAACGTCCTATAAATGTTTATTGTGCCGACATAGGACGTCCTAGGACCGACCCCCACTGGCCCACTGGGTTTGAACCTTGTAAAATAGAATCAGGGTTTTCTGGATCAGCCTGACAAACCTGACTCATTCATAAGCGATATAATTGGATAAGTGTACCTTCAATTCGACGTTATTGCAATAATGACGATTTTCCTTAACGAAAAGATTGGCACAATTTAAACTTGGTGAGCAATCCTACCAGTTTAACCAGTTTCTCTAGATTTGTAAGGTACACCATTTGGACCTGGCAAAGATCGAATATTATTCCTACCAATCCGCGGAAGCGTAGAAAAACGATTTTTTTTTATTGAAAATACATTTAATAAAAATTAAATACCAAATCTGTAAAGTAGCTCCTGGAGTTGAAAAAATGCAGAAATTATGTAATACTGCGTCGTAGGGTAATTAAGTGTGATTAAAATCTCGACTACAAAGTGTTTCCGCAGGGATTTATCTAGCAATTGAACACCAACTCGATTGTATTTTAAATGCAGCAGGGATCAATAATGAGGAATAATTGTGGCACTTGATTCTTTACGTTCTGTGGCATATCAAACTAGAAGTTATTAATTATTCTTGATACTAGTTTCTTTTTCTCTATTGGTCTTATATTGATATTTTAGAAATATTTAATTTTTTTCATATTTGGGAACAAATTATTTATAACTCAGCTGGGATTCGAACCCAGGTCTGTCGGGTTCGAATCCCAGTTGAGCTAGAGACAGAAATGATTTTTTGATATTTCAACCGAGAAAAATATTTTCATTTTAAATAAACAGTTGAATTAAATTAAAAAGGATGAATTTTTAACAAGACTTAGTTAAATTATCTTCCAAAATAGATCAATTTTCAATCAAGTTAGCTTTTTTTAAAACTGTTGAATTTTCACCCAAATCGCTACATTTTCGATCAAAAAGATCAATGTTCATCACAGAAGGCTCATTTTTTATCACAAAAAATTTTTTTTTAACAAAATATGTAAATTTTTAAACAAATTGTTGAATTATCAAAAAAAAAATAGTTGAATTTCTTACGGCTTAATTAAGTTTTCAACCTATAATTATAAATTTTAAATAATATTTAAATTTTAAACAAAATACATTAATTCTTTTCCAAATAATTAAATTCTCAATACAGTAGTTAAAATTTCAACAAAAGAATAATTTTTCTTATCAAAATATATAAATTTTTAACTCAAGAATATTTATTTTCAACAAAATACATTGATTTGTTACCAATTAATTAAATTGTCAATAAAATAGTTGATTCTTTAACGAAATAATCGGATTTTCAGTCTGTAAAGATAAATTTTCAAGACAGTAGTTGAACTTTGATTTTTTAACATAGTGGTTCTAATCTTAACTAAATAATTGCACTTTTATCTAAATAATACGAAATCTTTTCTAAAACAGATGAATACTCAAACCGATAAAAGACAAATTTTCAACAAAAAAAAGTTCAAGTTTTAACAAAAAATCATTTGTCTTGCCAAAATGTAAGAATTTTCAACTCAAAATGATTAAACTTTCTACAACAAAATTCGATTCAATGAAAAAAAACGAAATTTCAACAAAATAGTTAAATCTTCAAACAAAGAACAATTTTCCACTAAAAAAAAATGAATTTTCAACAAATTACATAAATTTTTAACTAAATGGGTTGAACGATTCAATCTTTAACCCGATAGTACGAAATATTTAAATTTTTAGTTTAAAAAATAAGAAAAACATTTTAACAAAAAAATTATTTTAAACGAAAATGATGAATTTTCAACTCAATATCAATTTTCAACCAAAAATAAAGAGGTTAAATTATTATTTACAATAATTTAGGTATAATAAAAAAATCACTTTCTACAAAATTGTTGGATTTTTTACCAAATTGTTGAAATTTTTTGCAAAACAGTTGAATTTTTAAACAGAGAATACGAATTTGTAACAAAAAAGTTATTTTTCAATCAATTCATTCAACTTTCAAAAATTGTTTTTAATTTTTCGTCAAAAAACTTAATTTTTAATAAGAAAAAAAGAATTTTTAACTAAAATAATGAATCTGCAAAAAAATGCAATTTTACCTAAAGAGTTTTACTTTCAACCTAAAAAAAATTATTTTTAATTAAAAATATAATAATTGATATTTCAAGAAAAAAATATTTCAATTTAAAGATATAAAACAGTTTGATTAAAATATAATCCACCAAAATACTTAAATTCTCAACTAAAATAGATTAATTTTTTCAAAATCATCCAAAAAATAGATTATTCACCAAAAAATGCTGACGATTTTTTAACAAAATTCATATATTTTTAACCAAATACTTTTTGTATCTTCGGCAAAACAGTTAAATTTTCAAACATACAATAATAATTTATGATAAAAAATTTGATTTTCAATCAATTATTCAAATTTTCAGTTAAAAAATTAATTTTTTATCCAAAAAAACGGTTTCTCTACGAAATCCATATCTGAGAATTTGAATTTTCAACAAAAAAGTTAATTTTCAATAAATTAATTGAATTTTCAACAATTGTTTTTAATTTTTCGTCAAAAACCTTAATTTTTAACAACAAAAAAAGAATTTTTAACTAAAATTATGAATCTGTACAAAACAAAGGAATTTAACGCAAAAAGTTTTACTTTCAACATAAAAAAAATTATTTTTAATGAATAATGAAATATTTGATATTTCAATTTAAAATAGAAAAAAGTTCGATTAAAAAAATATTTAATACAATACTTAAATTCTCAACTAAAACTGATTAATTGTTAACTAAACAACCAAAAAATTGATTTTTACGAAAAAATACTAACGAATTTTCAACAAAATTCATACATTATTTTTAATCAAATATTTTTCGTATTTTCGGCAAAGCAGTTGAATTTTCAAACATTTAATAAAAAATTTTTAACAAAAAAGTTGATTTTCAACCAATTAGTTAAATTTTCAGTTAAAAAATTAATTTTTTATCAAAAAAAAACAAACGATTTCTCTACAAAATCCATATCCGAGAATTTAAATTTTCAACAAAAAAGTTAATTTTTTACATATTAGTTAAATTTCGAAGAAAATATTTTTATTTTTAGTGAAAAAAATTAGTTTTTTACAAACATAAACGAAGAATTGTTAATTAAAATTGTTAATGAATCTTTATCCAAAAAATAAACTTTTAAGGAAGTAGTTCCACTACCAACCTAAAAAGATTAATTTTTAACGTAAATTGCAACAGTTGACATTAAAAAAAAAATTTACTTTATAATATAAAAACAGTTAGATTAAACCAACTAAAATGAATTTTTAATAAAATACTTAAATCCTGAGCAGCGAAAGAAATTTTCAAAGAATAAAAAAATTGCATGAAAATTGTTTTTTGAATTTTCAACAAAATAATTCGTTTTTGTTATTAAAATACGAAAATAAATGAAAAGAAGTGTTAAGAATTTATAAACTGAAAAATAGCATTTTAAATAAACATTGAAGTTCATTTTCAATAGTTTAAAAATACTAGGTAAAAAAAAATTTTGTTTAAAAAATTAAGTAAATATTTTAATTTTTTATATCTGAAGTGAGTCCGAGGCCTGGATATGAATAAATCAATATTTTAAAAGTATTGATGCCAAGACCAGTAGAGAAAAAGAAACTAACATACTGTGAAATTATTTAGAAAAATAATTTAAGGATCTGAGAAAAAGTCTAAAAAGTGATAAATACAAGCAATTTAAAAACCTGCCAAAGCGATTCTAGTATTTGAGTCACTTCTTAAAATTAGACAAATGATAAGGAATATTAGGTAAGTAGATATTTTAAACTGCCTTTTAAATATTCTTATCTGTTCTACAATATTTAACATTTTAAGAACGATTTTTTTTTATCTTGAAACGTGAAAAAAAATTTTTTCTTACAAATGTGTGAGAAATCAATTATTTTAGTGAGCATTTTCTAAAGGTCTTGTGTGTCCTCGAAGGTCAGATTCAATAATGTCGAGGATATTGCTAGCTTCATGTTTGTGCAGGTGAAGTGAGATTTTCAATTGCGCGTTAATGATACTCAGTACTCATTAATATCATTCATAAAAAACATTTGTGTAAATCTAGATTTTAGATTTTACATACTTCAAAACGTGTTTTGCTCAATTTTTTTTCGCAGCTGATTAATAATTTAAATATAATTTACTTATCAGGAAAAGTCGACTTTAATCCATTTCATCTAGGATTTTTAGTTAAAAAAATTGAATCACTGAATGCAATACACTTCTTCTTTTTAGTTAAAAAGTCTACTTTTTTTAAAAAAGAGTCTATTTTCGTTCAGAATTTAAGTTTTTTCCGAATTTTTTTTTTATTTGTTAGGGAATTTAATTATTTTATTGAAAATTTAACTGTTTTGTTGAAGTCATATTTTTTGGTTAAAAATTCAACTACTTTCTTACAAAAAATTTATTTTTGATGTTGAGGTTTTTTAACAGATAAATTAATTATTATATTTGATGTTAATTGTTTTGTCTACTAGTCAAGAAACAAAGTTTTATCAATATTGATTTTTAAAATTGTGAAAAAATTCTCTCGAGCAAAAAAGTTAACTTCAAAATTATTTTTTTTTGTTAAAAGTTCGTTTTTTGGATAGAACAATCATCTTTTTGGTAAAAAATTCAACTTTTTTTTGAAAATTGTTTAAAAATTAGTTTAAAACAATCGAACTTTTAGCTTGAAACACGACTTTTGTTACAAATTTATCTCTTTTCTCTTGTTGTTGAAAATTCAGCTTAAAAAATGTAGTTTAAAATTTTTTTTAATGAAATTAGAACTGATTGACAATTAAAACTGTGTTTTGGTTGAGGACTTAGTTTCAAATGGAACTATTTTGTTGAAAATTAATTTTTTAAACTGAAATTTGAACTATTCCATTGTTGATTAAAATTTTTATTTAGTAGAAAATTCAACTTTTTAGAGGAAAATTCCTGTTTTTTGTAAAAAAGTAATCTTCTTGATGACAAAATCATCTTTTTGATTAAAAATTCAACTATTTGTTTGAATGGTGAACTCTTTGTCGAAAATTCATTTTTCGTTGAAGATTTACTATTTTAGTTGAAAATTAATATCTTTGGTTTAAAATTAAACTATTTGGTTAAAAAATATTTTTAACTGAAAAATAATTTATTATATTTGTAAATTAAAATTTATCTTTTTTTAGTAGAAACTTTAACTCTTTGCTTGAAAATTCATCTATTTTGGTTAACAAAAACATATTTTCTATTAAAAATTTACGTATTTGGTTCAATGTTGAACTCTTTTGTTGGAAATTCATTTTTTATTGAAGATTCGTATTTTTATTTTGTTAAAAATTAATTTTTTAACGAAAAAATTTAACTATTATATTTTTTATTAAAAACATATCTTGATTTAGTATAAAATTCAACTATTTAAATGGAAATTAATGTATTTGGTTGAATTCATAATATTCTTATTTTTGATTGAAAATTCGCATTTTTTGTTGAAAATTAAACTTTTTTGTTAAAAATTCTTTTTTTTGGGATTGAAATTAATTTTTTAACTAGAAAATTGACTTCCATTTTCGATTGATAATTTATCCTTTTTTCAGAAGAAAATTCTTGTTTTATTTTTTTACTAAGAAATTAATTATTCCATTTTCTATCAAACATTTTGGTAGAAAATGTATCTTTTTGGTTGAAAAATCATCTTTTTGATTGAAAAATAGCCTCTTTTGTTGAAAATTAAACTTTTTTGTTAAAAATTCTTTGTTTTGGGATTGAAATTAATTTTTTTAACTAGAAAATTGACTTCCATTTTCGATTGAAAATTTATCCTTTTTTCAGAAGAAAATTCAAGTATTTTATTGAAAAAATCGGCTTTGTTTGTAGAAAACTTATCTTAATGGTTAAAAAATCATATTCTTTATTAAAAATTCAAAGATTTGATTGACTTTTGAACTCTTTAATTGAAAATTCATTTTTGGTGGAAAATTCACGATGTTGTTTAAAAATTCTTGTTTAATTTTTTTTTACTAAGAAATTAATTATTCCATTTTCTATAAACCATTTTGGTATAAAATGAATTTTTTTGGTTAAAAAATCATCTTTTTGATTCAAAATTCGCATCTTTCGTTGAAAATTAAACTATTTTGTTAAAAATTCTTTTTTTTTTGGTGTTGAAATTAATTTTTTTAACTAAAAACTTGACTTCCATTTTCGATTGAAAATTTATCCTTTTTTCAGAATAAAATTCAAGTATTTTATTGGAAAATCGGCTTTGTCGGTAGAAAATTTATCTTCATGGTTAAAAAATATATTCTTTATTAAAAATTCAACGATTTGTGTAAATTTTGAACTCTTTAGATGAAAATTCATATTTGGTGGAAAATTCTCGATTTTTGTTGAAAATTCTTGTCTTATTTTTTTTTTTACTAAGAAATGAATTATTCCATTTTCTATAAACCATTTTGGTATAAAATGAATTTTTTTGGTTAAAAAATCATCTTTTTGATTGAAAATTCGTCTCTTTTGTTGAAAATTAAACTATTTTGTTAAAAATTCTTTTTTTTGGGGGTTGAAATTAATTTTTTTTAACTAGAAAATTGACTTCCATTTTCGATTGATAATTTATCCTTTTTCCAGAAAAAAATTTTCTTGAAAAATTGGCTTTGGTGGTAGAGAATTTATCTGAATGAGTAAAAAATCATATTCTTTATTTAAAATTTAACTATTTAGTTAAATTTTGAACTCTTTAGTTGAAAATTCATTTCTTGTGGAAAATTCACGATTTTTGTTGAAAATTCTTGTTTTATTTATTTTTTTTACTAAGAAATTAATTATTCCATTTTCTATCAAATATTTTGGTAGAAAATGTATCTTTTCGGTTAAAAACTCATCTTTTTGATTGAAAATTCGCCTCTTTTGTTGAAAAGTAAACTATTTTGTTAAAAAAAAAAAATTTCTGTTGAAATTAATTTTTTTAACTAGAAAATTGACTTCCATTTTCGATTGAAAATTTATCCTTTTTTCAGAAGAAAATTCAAGTATTTTATTGAAAAATCAGCTTTGTTAGTATAAAATTTATCTTAATGGTTAAAAAATCATATTCTTTATTAAAAATTTAATGATGTGGTTAAATTTTGAACTCTTTAGTTGAAAATTCATTTTTTGTGGAAAATTCACGATTTTCGTTGAAAATTCAGATTTTATTTATTTTTTTTACTAATAAATTAATTATTCCACTTTCAAACATTTTGGTAGAAAATGTATCTTTTCGGTTAAATAAACATCTTTTCGATGGAAAATTCGCCTCTTTTGTCGAAAATTAAACTATTTTGTTAAAAATTCTTTTTTTTTGGGATTGAAATAAATTTTTTTTACTAGAGAATTGACTTCTATTTTCAATTGAAAATTTAATCAAATTTAGTCAGTTGAAAAATAAATCGGTTTTGTTGGTAGAAAATTTATCCTAATGGTTAAAAAATCATATTCTTTATTAAAAATTCAACGATTTGATTTGTAACTCTTTAATCGAAAATTCATTTATTGTGGAAAATTCACGATTTTGGTTGAAAATTCATCTTTTATTTTTTCTATAAAACATTGTATTTTTTTATTATCTAATTTCATTTAATTGTTTGAAAAATCGTCTTTTTTGTAGACAGTTAACCTTCTTGAATAAAAATTCATCTTTTTGGTTGAAGAATGAACTATTCTCTTAATAATTCTTTTTTTTTTGATCGAAATTAATTTTTTTAACCAAAAAATTGATCTTTTTTTAGTAGAAGCTTGAACTGTTTTATTTCAAATTTGTTTTTGTTAAGAGAAAATTAAACTTCTTATTTGAAAACTCATATTTTTATTCGAAAATTGATTTTATTCCTTAAAAAATCATCCTTTTTATTGAAAATTCAACAATTTGTTTGAATTTTGAAATCTTTTATTGAAAATGATTTTTTTTTTGTTTTGAAAATTCATCTTTTTTGGTAGAAAAGTTATCTTCTTGTTTAAAAAATTCTTCTTTTTTTTTTGAAAATTCAGGATTTTAGTTGAAAATTAATCTACTTTTTGATTGAAAATTTCTCTTTCTTAATAAACTTCAACAATTTGTTTGTAAATTCGTCATTCTTGGTTGAAAATTAATGTTATTCGTTCAAAATTTATCACTTTTGGTAGAAATTTCTTATTTTATGGTTAATAATGCAACTTTTAAGTTAAAAACAATTACTTTGTGTAGAGGTTTAAACTGTTTTGTTTAAAATTAATTTGTTTGGTTAAAGATCAATTTTATTTGGTGAAAATTTAACTTTTTAATTGGAAATTCATGCATTTCATTGAAAATTCGTATTTCCTGGTTGAGTTCAACTCTTTTTGATTTAAAATTAAAATCTTTTTTAATTGTAATAATAACTAATACAATTTTTCTCGAAAATTCACTTTTTTTATTTTGAAAATTTAACTACTTTGTTCAAAGTTTTTTTTTTGTGATTGAAGGTTCATGCTTAATTGAAAATTCTTTCTTTTTTTTAATTAATCATTTTAACTAAAAATTTAACTTTTCTTTTTTGTTTAAAGTTTGACCTTTTTTCGTATGAAATTCTTCTATTTGGTTGAGAAATAATGTATTTTCTCGACAATTTGTATAATTTTTTCTACGTAGAAAATTAATCTTCTTAGTTAAAAATTCATCTATTTTGTTGTAATTGCAATATTTTTTCTTAACAGGTTACTCCATATTCTCCTAAATTATAATTTTCTGGTTTTCAAATTTTTATGGAAAACCATAAAAATATAAATTGTTTAATGGTTTCTCATTTGTTTGAAAAATACTTATAAAATTAATTCTAGTAATTGTGAGTCGATAAATTAGATGGATAATGAAATCAAAATTTTTGAGTAGATAAGTGTTGGATTGACATTACTGGCCTCTTTTTGTCTAAAGAGTTTTTATGGAAAAAAATAGATCATTAAATGTCTGAATATTATCACAAAGGTATGACGCAGTTCGATACAGTAAATATTTGAGCAACAGATCTGTAATCACAGTTGATGATTCAATTAATCACAAAGGTAGAAAATGATAAGAGAAAAAAATGAATTTGTTGCTCATTCTAAGAAAGTGGAAAAATATTTTATTTGTTTACACACATTTTTTTATATTTAATTTTTTTAATATTAAATATTGAAAGAAATAAGATGGATATTTAACTAAAAAGATGAATTTTCAACCAAGAAGATTAATTTTGTACTAAACAATAAAAATTTTCTACAAATTAGATGAATTCTCAATCAAATAGTTGAATTTTCTACTAAAAAAAGATGAATTTTAATATGAAAATTGAATTGGTGAATTTTTAGTCAAAGAGATTAATTAAAAAAAACGAGTTTTATACGTTTTCTAACTAAAAAATACCAATTTTCAACCAAATATTTGAATGTTCAACTAAAATCATAAATCAAAAACTAAAAAAATTAATTTTTAGGAAAATTGTAGAAGCCTTAGTAAAATCAGATTGTTAATTGTCAACCAAACATTTGCATTAAAAAAAAAGATTAAATTAAAAGAATTGAGTTTTACGCTAAATTTTCAACCAACTATTTGAGTTTTCAAAAAAAAAATCTGAATTCTTGACGAAACATATAATATTTAATATTTCAACCAAAAACAGTTTTAATTTTAATTCAAAAACAGTTAAATTCAACCATTCCATTCTTGACCAAATATTTTTAATTTTTATCCAGAGATAAATTTTAAATTAAACAGAGAAATTTCGTACAAAAAAAAAAAAAATTTTCAACAAAATACGTGAATTTTCTACCAAAAAGATGAATTTTCCATTAAGAAAATGAATTTTCTAAGAAACAAAAAAATATTTGAACAAAATACGAAAGTTCTTAACAAAGAAGGTTAATTTTCTACGTAAAAGACGAGCTTTCAGCAAAATAAATAAATTCATAACAAGAAACAAAAAATCTTTTTAAACAAAATACTTCAATTTGCAAGCAAACAGATTAATTTATAACTAAAATAATGAATCTTTAACCAAAAAGATACATTTTCGAAAAAGAAGAACTTTTGGGAACGAATTGTTAAATTTTCTATTCAAAATAGGTCAATTTGCAACAAAAAATGTAATATTTAAGTATTTTTATAAATTAATTTTCCACGAAACCGATTGATTCTCAACTAAAATAATGGATCCTTAACTGGAATTGTTAATTCTTTAATAAAAGCAATTTTCAACCAAAATAATGGGTCTTCAATTGTATAGTTGAATTTAAAAAAAAAAATTTCATCGAAAATTTTGAATCTTTAACTAGAATAATTAAATTTTAAATCCAAAAGATGTATTTTTAACAAAAAAGGCGAATTTTCAGCTAAAAATAAATAATTTTTCAACCCAAAATTTAATAGTTAAATTTGTAATAAGAAAAAATAATGTTTAACCAAATGCATGCATTTTCAACTAAAATGATAAAAGCTTTAATTTAAATAGTAGTTGTATTTAAAGTTAAAAAATAATATATTTTTAAAATTCAATAAAATAGTTAAAGTTTCAACTAAAATGGTTAATTTTTGAGTAAAAAAAAATTATATTCTGCCAAAGATAAAATGAATTTTTAACAAAAAGAGCTCATTTTTTAAACCAGAGATGAATTTTCAATTAAAATTATGAATCTTCGACATCAAAAATTAATTTTTTGCCAAAAGAATTTATCTTCTTACCAAATAATTAAATTTTTATTTCATAAAAGAGGAATTCTTAACGAAAAATTATATCAGTTGATATTTCAACAAAAAAAAGATTTGGATTTTGAATAAAAAACAATTGAATTTTTAAAAAAACTAATTTTCAACATGAATTTAATCTTCAAATAAGAAAGATTTTGCAGTCAATTGTGAGAAAAAATTGCAACGAAACTGTTAATGTTTCAAAAAAAAATTGAATTGTTTATTTGAAAACAGTAATTATTAATCAAATTTTCAAAATGAAACAAAAAAAAACTTTAAATGTTACAATTTTAATTTTTCTTTTTAAATAATTTAAATTTTTGAGTATAATTTTTGAATATTGATGTATAAATAAATATTGAAAATTGAAAAGCTTTTTAAGAATTTTAAAAGGTTTCAAAAGAATAAAAAAGATTTTCTAAGGAATTCTAGGTAAATTGAAATTAATTTTTTAATTTGAAAAATTGATTTGAAGATAATATTTGAAAAGATTTCAAAAATTGTCAAAACTGATTCTGGAAAATTTTAAGGAAACTTTTCCCATTTGCAACCAAACAGATGAATTTATAACTAAAATGATGAATCTTCCACCAAAATATACATTTTCAAAAAAGAAGAACTTTTGGAAACGAATTGTTGAATTTTCTATTCAAAAAAGGTCAATTTACAACAAAAAATGTAATATTTAATTTTTTTTATTGATTTTCAACGAAACCGATTAATTTTCAACTAAAATAATGGATCCTCAACTGGAATAGTTTTATCTTTAAAAAAATTAATTTTCAACTAAAATGGTGGGTCTTCAATTTTATAATTGAATTTTAAACCAAAAAAAATTGTTCAACTCAAATTTTGAATCTTTAACTAGAATACTTGACTTTTTACCCAAAAAGATGTATTTAAAAAAAATACGAACTTTCAGCCAAAAGTAAATAATTTTTGAACCCAAAATTGAATAGTTAAATTTGTAATAAAAAAATTAATGCTTAACGAAAAGATGCATTTTCAACTAAAATGATAAAAGGTTCAATTGGAATAGCAGTTGTATTTAAAATTAAAAAAATAATATTTTTTTAATTCAATAAAGTAGTTGAAGTTTCAACTAAAATGGTTAAATTTTCAGATAAGAAAAAATTATATTCAGCCAAAGAGAAAATAAATTTTTAACAAAAATAGCTCATTATTTAAACCAGAGATGAATTTTAATTTAAAATTATGAATCTTCAACAACAAAAATTAATTTTTTGACAAAAGAATTTATCTTCCTACCAAACAATTAAATTTTTATTTCATAAAAGAGGAATTCTGAACAAAAAATTGTATTAGTTGATATTTCAACAACAACAAAAATTTAATTTTTAATAAAAAAGAATTGAATTTTTTAAAAAACGAATTTTCAACATGAATTTAATCTTCAACTAATAAAGATTTTGCAGTCAATTGTAAGAAAAAATTGCAACGAAACTGTTAATGTTTCAAAAAAAAAATTGAATTGTTTATTTAAAAAGAGTAATTATTAATCAAATTTTCAAAACGAAACAAAAAAAAAACTTTAAATGTTACAATTTTAATTTTTCTTTTTAAATAATTTAAATTTTTGAGAATAATTTTTTGAATATTGATGTGTAAGTAAATATTAAAAATTTAAAAGCTTTTTAAGAATTTTAAAAGGTTTCAAAAGAATAAAAAAGATTTTCTAAGGAATTCTAGGTAAATTGAAATTAACTTTTTAATTTGAAAAATTGATTTGAAGATAATATTTGAAAAGATTTCAAAGATTGTCAAAACTGATTCTGGAAAATTTTAAGGAAACTTTTTCCATTTGCAACCAAACAGATGAATTTATAACTAAAATGATGAATCTTCAAACAAAATATACATTTTCGAAAAAGAAGAAATTCTGGAAACGAATTGTTGAATTTTCTATGAAAAAAAGGTCAATTTGCAACAAAAATTGTAATATTTATTTATTTTTTAAATAATTTTTAACAAACCGATTAATTTTCAACCAAAATTATGGATCCTTGACTGGAATAGTTTATTTTTCAACAAAGAAAATTAATTTTGTACTAAAATTATGGGTCTTCAATTGTATGGTTGAAATTAAAAAAAAAAAAAATTTCTACTATTTTGAGTCTTTAACTAGAATATGTTAATTTTCAACCAAAAGATATATTTTTAACAAAAAAGAGGAATATTCAACTCTAGAAATAAATAATTTTTCAACCAAAAATTTAATAGTTAAATTTGTAAAAAAATTAATGTGTAACCAAATAGATGCATTTTCAACTAAAATGATAAAAGTTTCAATTGGAATAGTAGTTTTATTTGAAGTTAAAAAAATATTATTTTTTAATTCAATAAAATAATTAAAGTTTTAACTAAAATGGTTAAATTTTCAGTAAAAAAAAATTATATTCAGCCAATGAGAAAATGAATTTTAACAAAAATAGCTTATTTTATAAACCAAAGATGAATTTTCAATTATAATTATGAACCTTCGACAAAAAAAATTAATTTTGCGACAAAAGAATTTAACTTGCTATTCCATAAAAGATGAATTCTGAATTAGTTGATATTTCAACACAAAAAAAAGGAATTTTCAACATGAATTTAATCTTCAACTAAGAAAGATTTTTCAGTCAAGTGTAAGAAAAAATTGCAGCGAAACTGTTAAATTTTTCAAAAAAAATATTGGTTTGTTCATTTAAAATCGGTAATTATTAATCAAATTTTCAAAACGAAACAAAAAAAATAAACCTTAAACGTTACAATTTTAATTTTTCTTTTTAAATAATTTTAATTTTTGAGTATAATTTTTGTATATTGATGTATAAATAAATATTGAACATTTAGAAGCTGTGTAAGAATTTTGAAAGGTTTAAAAAAAATAAAAAACATTTTCTAAGGAATCATAGTAGTTAAATTGAAAATAATTTTTTATTTTGAAAAATTAATTGCAAGATAATATTTAAAAAATTTTCCAAAATTGTCAAAAATGCTTCTGGAAAATTTTAAGGAAACTTTTTCCATTTGCAACCAAACAGATATATTTATAACTAAAATGATGCATCTTTAACCAAAATATACATTTTCGAAAAATAAGAAATTCTGGAAACAAATTGTTGAATTTTCTATTAAAAAAAGGTCAATTTACAACAAAAAATTAAATATTTAATTTAAAAACAAAAATAATTTTTAACGAAACCGATTAATTTTCAACTAAAATAATGGATCCTCAACTGGAATAGTTGAATCTTAAAAAAAATCAATTTTCATCTAAAATGATGGGTCTTCAATTTTATAATTGAATTTTAAACAAAAAAAAATTGTTTAACTCAAATTTTGAATCTTTAACTAGAATATGTGAATTTTCTGCCAAAAATATGTATTTTTAATAATAAAAAAAAATAATTTTCAGCTAAAAAATAAATCATTTTTACAAATCTAAAATTTCATACCTA
Source organism: Druon quercuslanigerum (assembly GCA_010014905.2). NCBI lineage: Eukaryota > Metazoa > Arthropoda > Insecta > Hymenoptera > Cynipidae > Druon > Druon quercuslanigerum. The sequence goes on from JAAAKG020147564.1 coordinate 22,584, forward strand.
AATTTGTAATAAAACAAAATAAATATACCGAATATATGCATTTTCAACTAAAATGATAAAAGGTTCAATTGGAATAGTAATTTTATTTGAAGTTAAAAAAATAATATTTTTTAAATTCAATAAAATAGTTAAAGTTTCAACTTAAATTGTTAAATTTTCAGTAAAAAGAAAATTATATTCATCCCAAGAGAAAATGAATTTTTAACAAAATAAATCTTCGACAGCAAAAATTAATTTTTCAAAAAAGAATTTAACTTGCTACCAAATAATTCCATAAATAATAAATAAATATTAAACATTTAGAAGCTTTTAAAGAATTTTGAAAGGTTCCAAAAGAATGAAAAACATTTTCTTAGGAATCCTAGTAGGTAAATTGAAAATAATTTTTTATTTTGAAAAATTAATTGTAAGATAATATTTGAAAAGATTTCCAAAATTTTCAAAAATGATTCTGGAAAAGTTTTCAATTTTGCAGGATTTTTTTACAAAATTTCAGGAAAAATTCGAATCATTTTAAAAGAAGATTAAAAATTCTAAAAACATTTAAAAAATAATTTAAAATTTGAAAAAATTTTGAAGCTTTTTCAGGATTTTTAAACTATTTAATATGAAAATAGTTTTAACTTCTAATTTAAGAAGATTTCGGTTTAAAAAAATGTATTCGTTCAAAATTTTAAGTTTCTAGCATGAAATTCCTGAAAATGATTTGCAGCTCAGTTTTTATTACTTCAAATAAAAACATTTTTAGCTTTAGAGTTCGAATATTGTGGTTTCATTGACCGTGAAAAATGTTTGCGGTAGCCCTGGGAATGTTATTCATGTCTAGAGAAACCTCGCAAGAAACGTTTTCTCTTTTCCTATCTAAAAAACAGGTGTAACGATATATCTCGAAAATCTTGCTGTCATTGTTGTTGAAAACCTGGCTGGTTTTTCATCACTTGAAGGTTTTTTTAAATATGTATGTTAATTTTAAAATTTGAAAGTTAAATCTACAAAAATTTCTGATTAATTATGATAGAAATTATACATATTTTATGTTAATACTGTTCACGTGAACGTGGCATTGGTTAAAAAATTAATCTTTTTTAGTGAAAAATTAATCTGAATGATTGAAAACTTAAATGTTTGGTTAAAAATTTATATATTTTCTTAACATTTTTTTTTTTTTTGAGAAAATAAATTTTTTTGTTAAATATGCAAATGTTTGCTTGGAAACTAAAATTGTTTTTATTTTGAAAACAAAATTTCAGTTGAAATATTATCGATTACATTTTTGATTAAAAATTATTCTTTTCGGGGTGAACATTTAACTACTGTTTTGCAAATTCGTTTTATTTTGTTGAAAATTAATTTTTGGAATCGAAAATTTAATAGTGAAAATTAAAATATTTACCTTTTTTGTTGGAATTTAATTTTTGTAATAAAAATTTAATTTTTACATGTTTGATTAGAGAAATATCTTTTTTAGTTTGAAAATTTAACTATTTGGTTGAAAATGATGTCATTTTTCTATTTTTTGTAGAAGAAAATTAATTTTCTTGTTTGAAACTTCCACTATTTGATGCAAAATGTTTAAATTGTTTAAAATGCCAACAATTTCTTGAAAATTGGTTTTGTTTGGTTAGAATTTAATTTTTCTTTAACCAAAAATTTAGCAATTTGGTTTTTGTTGCAAATTTTTTTTTCCTAATAAAAATTTAATTATCACATTTTTTGATAGAAAAATATCTTTTTTAGTTTAAAAATTCTACTGTTTGATTGGAAATTTATATAGCTAATTGAAAATTTCTTTTCTCTAGTAAAAAATTAATTTTTTCGATTGAAAAATGAACTGCTCGTTTAGAAATTTATAGATTTTGTATAAAAAATCATCTTTTTTAGTATAAAGTCTATTTTCTTAGTTGAATATTCAATTATTTGATTGAAAAATTATGAATGTCACTAAAAATTCATATTTTTTAATAGAAAATAAATCTTAGTGGTGGAAAATTCAACTATTTGGTTGAAAGTTGATGCTTGTTGTTGAAAATGCGTTTTTGGAAGAAAATTTGTCTTCTTCAATGAAAATTCATCTTCTTGAAGGAAAACCAATCTTTCTTGTTAAAAAAAATAACTATTTCGTTGAAACTTTAACTATTTTGTATAAAGCTCATCTTTTTGGTCTGAAAGTTCAACATTTTTGATGAAATTTTCTTTTATTATTGACTAAAAAATCTTTTTTTAATTTGAAACTTCGTCTGTTTTGTTGAAAATTGATGTTTTTGATTAAAAATTGAACTATTTGGTTAGATGTTGAAAATTTATCTTTTCTGGCAGAAAATCAATCTTTCTGGTTGAATCTTCAACGAATCGGTTAAAAATTTACGAATTTTGTTAAAAATGCGTATTCTTAGTAGAAAATCAATTTTCTTAATTGAAAATTCAACTTTTTATTTAATAATTTATAAAAATTTGTTAAAAATTTGTTGTTTTTTTTTTGTAGAAAATTAATCCGTTTGTTGAAACTTAATCTATTCGGTTACAAATTGAAGAATTTTCTTTAAAATTCATCTTTTTGTGTAGAAAATCTATCCTTTTGTTTGAAAATTAAACTTTTTAATTGAAAATTTAACAAATTTGTTAACAATTAATCTTTTTAGTAGAAAATCAATGTTCTTGGTTGATAATTAAACTTTTTAGTTTAAAATTAATATAATTTATTGAAAATTCGTTTTTTTTTGTAGAAAATTCAACCCAAAAATCGACTTTTTTATTATAAAGTCAATTTTCTTGGTTGAAAGTTTAACTATTTAGTTAAAAATGTATATTATTGATTGATTTATTGGAAATTCATTTTTCTAGTAGAACATTATTTTTCTTTGTTAAAAATTCTACTATTCGGTGAAACATTGATGAATTTGGTTAAAAAATCTTCTATTTTAGTTGATAGTCAATCTATACGGTTTCAAATTTAATTATATAGTTCGTTTGGTTAAAAATGAATTTGTTTCGTCTGAAAATTTCTGGTAGAACATTAATCATTTTAGTTGAATCTTCAACTAATCGGTTTTAAATTTACGACTGTTGTTAAAAATGCGTAATTTTAGTAGAAAATCAATTTTCTGAATAGAAAATTCAACTTTTTAATTAATAATTTATAAAAAGTTGTTGAAAATTTGTCTTTGTTGTTTTTTTTTTAGAAAATTAATCCGTTTGTTGAAAATTCAAATATTTGGTTACAAATTAAAGAATTTTCTTGAAAATTCATATTTTTGGGTAGAAAATCAATATTCTTGGTTGATAATTGAACTTTTTAGTTGAAAATTTATATAATTTATTGAAAGTTCGTCTTTTTTGAGAAATTTCAACCAAAAAATTGAATTTATTATAAATTCAATTTTCTTGGTTGAAAGTTTAACTATTTGGTTTAAACTTATCTTTTATGTTGAAAATTTAACTGTTTTGTAAAAAAATCTTCTTGTTGACTGGAAAATTAACCAATTAAATTTTTTAGTTAAAAACTGATATTTTTAGTTTGAAAATTCTATTATTTGGTTGAAAATTTATATTATTGATTGATTTATTGGAAATTCGTTTTTCTAGTAGAACATTATTTTTCTTTGTTGAAAAAATCTTTTATTTTAGTTGATAATCAATCCATACGGTTTTTAATTTAAAATTGTTTAATTTAATAACAATTAATTTTAATTTAATTTTTATTAATTGATGTGATTTTTTAAAAATTCATCTTTTCCATTAGAAAATTATCTTTTCGGTTGAAAATTTAACTGTTCGGTTAAAAATTTATAAATTCGGTCAAAAATTTATACTTTTTAAATAGGAAATCAATCTTTTTTTTCGTTAAATTAAATTTTAAGAAGAAAATCAATCTTGTTAATTAAAAATTCAACTTTTTGGTTAAAAATTTATTTAAAAAATTGTAAAATCGTCTTTTTGATAGAAAATTAATCTTCTTGGTAGAAAATTCATATTTTTTGTTGAAAAATCATCTTATTAGTTCAAAATTGAACTATTTAGTTAAAACTTTAACTGTTTTGTAGAAAACTCATAATTTCGGCTTCAAAATTCAACATTTTGAATGAAAGCTGTTGTTTTTTTCATTGACTGAAAATCTTCTTTTTTTTATTGAAAATATTTTTTTTTTAATAGAAAAACAATCTTCTTTGGTGAAAGTTCAAGCTTTAGATAAATTTATTTTTTTAGTAGAAAATCAATCTTCTTAATAAAAAACTTAATTTTTTGGTAGAAAATAATAATTAATTTTAATTTAATTTTTAATTTTAATTTTTTTATTTTTTAGTTAAAAACTAATATTTTTGATTAAAAATTCAACTATTTAATTGAAAATTTAACAAGGTTGTTAACAATTCATCTTTTTTAGTAGCAAATCAATATTCTTGGTTGATAATTCAATTTTTTAATTGAAAATTTATTTTTAACCGAATAGTTAAATTTTCAAGCGAAAACATTAATTTTCTAGTAGAAAAAATGAATTTTCAATAAATCACATAAATTTTCGACCAAAAGTTCAATTTTTAAACAAGAATATTGTTTTTTTTATTTAAAAAAGATAAGATTTTAACTGAACAGTTAAATCAATATTCTCGCTTGATAATTAAACTTTTTAGTTAAAAATTTATATAATTTATTGAAAATTCGTATTTTTTCGTAGGAAATTCAACCAAAAAATCGACTTTTTATTATAAAGTCAATTTTCTTAGTTGAAAGTTTAACTATTTGGTTGAAAATTAACTTTTATGTTGAAAATTTAACTGTTTTGTAAAAAAATCACATTGTTGACAGGAAAATTTAACAGTTAAATTTTTGAGTTACAAACTGATATTTTTAATTTGAAAATTCTACTATTTGGTTGAAAATTTATATTATTGATTGATTTATTGCAAATTCATTTTTCGAGCTGAAAATTATTTTTCTTTGTTGAAAATTCGATACGGTTTTTAATTGTTAAAATTTTGAATTTAGTAATGAATAATTTCAATTTAATTTTTAATAATTTTTTTAATTTAAATTTTTAGTTAAAAACTGATGTTTTTTGTTTGAACATTTATCTTTCCTGGTATAAAATTAATCTTCTTGGTTAAAAATCTAACCATTTAGTTAAAAATTTAACAAATTTAAATTTCTTTTAAAAATGTATCTTTTTTAAATAAAGCAAAAACAATCTTCTTGTTTGAGAAATTCAACTATTTGGATGAAAATTTATGTGATTTATTGAATATTCATCTTTCCTAGTAGAAAATTAATCTTCTTGTTTGAAAATTCAACTATTTGGATGAAAATTTATCTTTCCTAGTAGAAAATTAATATTCTTGGTTGAAAATCTAACTATTTAGTTAAAAATTTTAAAAATTTAATTTCGTTTAAAAATTCATCTTTTTTAAATAAAACAAAAACAATCTTCTTGTTTGAAAATTCATCTTTCCTACAAGAAAATTAATCTTTTCGGTTGAAAATTTAACTATTCGGTTAAAAATATATAAATTCTGTCAAAAATTTATATTTTTTTAATAGGAAATCAATCTTCTTTAGTGACAATTCAAGGTTTGGTTAAATTTTATTTTATGGAGAAAATCTATCTTCTTAATTAAAAATTCAACTTTTTGGTTCAAAATTTATTTAAAAAATTGTAAATTAATCTTTTTGAGTAGAGATCAATCATCTCGTTTGAAAATTCATCTTTTCAATTGAAAATTTAACAAATTTGTGAACAATTTATCTATTTTAGTAGAAAATCAATATTCTTGGTTGATAAATACACTTTTTAGTTGAAAATTTATATAATTTATTGAAAATTCGTCTTTTTTCGTAGGAAATTCAACCAAAAAATCGACTTTTTATTATAAAGTCAATTTTCTTGGTTGAAAGTTTAAATATTTGGTTAAAAATTATCTTTTATGTTTAAAATTTGACTGTTTCGTAAAAAAAATCTTCTTGTTGACAGGACAATTTATCAATTAAATTTTTTAGATGAAAACTGATAGTTTTAGTTTGAAAATTCTATTATTTGGTTAAAAAATTTATATTATTGACTGATTTATTGGAAATTCATACTATTCATACATTGATAAATTTGGTTAAAAAAATCTTCTATTTTAGTTGATAATCAATCTATACGGTTTCAAATTTAATTATATAGTTGGTTTGGTTAAAAATTTTTTAATAAAAAAACAATCTTCTTGTTTGAAAATTCAACTATTTGGTAGGAAAATTTATGTGATTTATTGAAAATTCATCTTTCCTACTAGAAAATTAATCTTTTTGGTTGAAAATTTAACTATTCCGTGAAAAATGTATAAATTCTTTCAAAAATGTATATTTTTAAATAGGAAAACATTCTTCTTTAGTGAAAGTTCAAGATTTAGATAAATTTAATTTTTTTAGTAGAAAATCAATCTTCTTAATTTAAAATTCATTTTTTTTGTTCCAAATTTATTTAAAAAATTGTAAATTCGTCTTTTTGGTAGAAAATTTATCTTCTTGGTAGAAAATTCAACTTTTTAATTGAAAATTTAACAAAGTTGTTAACATTTCATCTTTTTTATTAGCAAATCAATATTCTTAGTTGATAATTCCATTTTTTAATTTAAAATGTATACAATTTATTGAAAAATCAACTATTCGGTTACAAATTAAAGAATTTTCGTAAAAATTCATCTTTTTGGGTAGAAAATAATAATTAATTTTAATTTAATTTTTTATTTTAATTTTTTTATTTTTTAGTTAAAAACTAATATTTTTTGTTTAAAAATTCAACTATACTGGAGAAAATTTATGTGATTTATTGAAAATTCATCTTTTCTAGTAGAAAATGAATCTTCTTGGTTGAAAATCTAACTATTCGGTTAAAAAAGAAAAAAGTTTTAATTCTTTTGAAAATTCATCCTTTTTTAATAAAAAAACAATCTTTTTGTTTAAAAATTCAACTATGTGGATGACAGTTTATGTTATTTATTGAAAATTCATCTTTCCTACTTAAAAATTAATATTTTCTACTTAAAAATTAATCTTTTCGGTTGAAAATTTAACTATTCGGTTAAAAATGTATAAATTCTGTCAAAAATGTATATTTTTGTTAAATAGAAAATCAATCTTCTTAATTAAAAATTCAATTTTTTTGTTCAAAACTTATTTAAAAAATTGTAAATTCGTCTTTTTGGTAGAAAATTTATTTTCTTGATAGAAAATTCAACTTTTTAATTGAAAATTTAACAAAGTTGTGAACAAAGTTGTTAACATTTCATCCTTTTTAGTAGCAAATCGATATTCTTGGTTGATAATTCAATTTTTTTATTGAAAATGTATACAATTTATTGAAAAATCAACTATTCGTTTACAAATTAAAGAATTTTTTTGAAAATTTATATTTTTGGGTAGAAAATAATAATTAATTTTAATTTAATCTTTAAGTTTTTTATTTTTTAGTTAAAAACTAATATTTTTTGTTTAAAAATTCAACTATTTAATTAAAAATTTAACAAGGTTGTTAACAATTCATCTTTTTTAGTAGCAAATCAATATTCTTGGTTGATAATTCAGTTTTTTAATTGAAAATTTATAACATTTATTGAAAATTCATCTTTTTTTGTAGAAAATTCAACCAAAAAAAATCATCTTTTTCATAATAAAGTCAATTTTCTTAGTTGAAAGTTTAACTATTTGGTTGAAAATTAACTTTTATGTTGAAAATTTAACTGTTTTGTAAAAAAATCACATTGTTGACAGGAAAATTTAACAGTTAAATTTTTGAGTTAAAAACTGATATTTTTAGTTTGAAAATTCTATTATTTGGTTGAAAATTTATATTATTGATTGATTTATTGCAAATTCATTTTTCGAGCAGAACATTATTTTTCTTTGTTGAAAATTAGATACGGTTTTTAATTGTTTAAATTTTGAATTTAACAATAAATAATTTCAATTTAATATTTAATAATTTTTTAAATTTCAATTTTTAGTTAAAAACTGATGTTTTTTGTTTGAAAATTTATCTTTCCTAATAAAAAAGTAATCTTCTTGGATAAAAATGTAACTATTTAGTTAAATATTTAACAAATTTAAATTCGTTTAAAAATTTATGTTTTTTAAATAAAGCAAAAACGATCTTCTTGTTTGAAAATTCAACTATTTGGATGAAAATTTATGTGATTTATTGAATATTCATCTTTCCCACTAGAAAATTAACCTTTTCGGTTGAAAATTTAACTATTCGGTTGAAAATGTGTAAATTCTTTTAAAAAATTTATATTTTTTAAAATAGGAAAACAATTTTCTTTAGTGAAAATTCAAGCTTTAGTTACATTTTATTTTTTAGTAGAAAATCAAACTTCTTAATTAAAAATTCAACTTTTTAGTTCCATTTTTTTTTAATTGTGAATACGTCGTTTTGGTAGAAAATTAATCTTCTTTGTAGAAAATTCATATTTTTTGTTGAAAAATCATCTTGTTAGTTGAAAATTCTTTTTTTTAATGAAAATTCAACTATTGTTGGAAATTAATTTTTTCCATTTCAAATTTTATCTCTTTTGTTGTAAATTGATCTGTTTAGTTGAAAATTAAATTATCTTGTTAAAAATGCATCTTTATTAGCAGAAAATTAATCTTTTTGCTTGAAAATTCAACTATGCGGTCGAAAGGTTATGAATTTTATAAAAAATTCGTCTTATTAGTTAATATCAGAATTGACAAATCGATTTTTGAAAAAGCTGCTGAGAATGAAAGACGAGAATGCGTTTCGATAATTGAATAATTAGTAATGAGTCTTAAAAGATGATTCATTGGTTTCGAGCCCGTCTGGAAACTTGGGGTATCATTAATAAAACATAACGGAGCGCGAAAGTTAGAAGGTAATCAGTAGAGTGTTGGAACAAAACGGCCTTGCTTCCGTCTAGAAGGACGCAAGAAAAATCTCGTCGCGTTATGTACATATCACTCTGGAATTCAGGTTTTCGAAAGAATTAAAAAAAAAAAACTTGTTAAAACTCTTTTAAAAATTAGAAAAAGCCATTTATCATTTTCCATTTTCCAGTAAATATTAACTTATCAAAAATTTACAATTCTGATCAGGAAAATTTTTCGTCTTCAAATGCAAATTGCGTCAAACAATATGACACAGTGTTCAATAGTTATGACAATTGGCTTTTAACTGATAAAATTTCCTGGAAATTACACAAACTTACGACCCGAGTGCCAGGTGTTGAAGAAGTTATGAAGCAGACAATAATTATTCCAGACTTTTTCCCCTCTTTAAAAAAATTCCTCTTTTTTTATTAAAAGCGAATAAAAAAGAATCCTTTTTTTATTTACAATTCGAATTATTTTGTAGTTGAATATTTAACTAAAAAACAATAATTTTTAACAAAAAACTGGAATAGTTAAATTTCGAGTTAAAATTTCGAGCATTAAAATTAGTTTTTAATGATTTATTATTATTATTATTATGTAAGTATCTAAATTTTTAACCAAACAATTAAATTTTTAACAAAAAAAATTTATTTTTCAAATAAAAGCTAGGAGTTTTTAACAAAAACGGAATAGTTGAATTTTCAGTTTAAAAAATTAATTATCAACAAGAAGAAAACGAATTGTCAATAAAATACCAAGGGGGCCCGGTCGATACTACACATATCGATACTACACATTATATGAACTCTACACATTAAGCGAAAACGTCGAGT
>JAAAKG020147565.1:0-10433 GCA_010014905.2 Druon quercuslanigerum
GAACTATGGTCAGGAGTCAACTCCTGATCATAGGTCAAGAATCACATGATATCAAAGCAGTCAGACTGTTTATGGATCAGCAACTATCATCGATAGCACAGTGATAGTATCGAACTATGGTCAGGAGTGTTCACTATTGACCATAGTTCGAGAATCACATGGTAGTCAATGAGACGGACTGACTATGAATGAGAGAAAAAATCATCATTTTCAGGATTTGATAGTAGAGTTCTAGAAAATGAAGAATTAAAAAACGGTCTCGAACTATGGTCAGGAGTCAACTCCTGATATTTGTTCGAGAATCACATCATATCCAAGAAGTCGGATTGTTTATGGATTAGGGAGCAAAACAGCATTTTATGGATGCGATAGTAGAGTGCTAGTAACTGGGGTGTAAAAAAACTGGGCCTATTTATACCTACTCCTGATAATAGTTCAAGAATCACGTGTTAGTCAAAGAGTCAGACGTATTATGATTTAGAAAGCAAAATATCATTTTAAAGATGCGATAGTAAAGTGATAGTAAATAGGGAGTTAAAAAAGGGTCTCGAACTATGATCAGGAGTGTTCACTACTGACCATAGTTCAAGAATCACATGGTAGTCAATGAGTCGGACTGACTATGATTGAGAGAAAAAAACATCATTTTCAGGATGCGATAGTAGAGTTCTAGTAAATGGAGAATTAAAAGACGGTCTCGAACTATGGTCAGGAGTCAACTCCTGATGATGGTTCGAGAATCACATGATATCCAAGAAGACGGACTGTTTATGGATCAGCAACTATCTTCGATAGTACAGTGATAGTAAATGGGGAGTTAAAAAACGGTCTCGAACTATGATCAGGTATGTCTACTACTGACTATGAATGCGAGAAAAAATCATTTTTTTCAGGATGTGATAGTAGAATTCTAGTCAATGGAGAATTAAAAAACGGTCTCGAACTATGGCCAGGAGTCAACTCCTGATCATAGATCGAGAATTTCATGATAGTCAAGAAGTCGGAGTGACTAGGATTTAGAGGGTAAAACATCATTTTAAGGATGCGATAGCAGAGGGATAATGAATGTAGAGTTAAAAAACTTTCTCGAACTATGGTCCGGAGCTTAAATTTTGTATCTTCCAGACTTTTTCAGGTTAGAATGAATTTCCCAAAATGAATCCTGGCGTAAATGACTGATAATCAGATAATAGAAAATAATAGTAATTATTCAGCCGGGAGACAATTGCAGACTATTGTCTACTTTTAGCTACTCCTGATCATAGTTGCAGAATCACATGTTAGTCAATGAGTCAGACAGATTATGATTTAGAAAGCAAAATATCATTTTAAAGATGCGATAGTAAAGTGTGATAGTAAGTGGGGAGTTAAAAACCGGTCTCGAACTATGATCAGGAATTTTTACTACTGACCATAGTTCTAGAATCACATGGTAGTCAATGAGTCGGACTGGCTATGAATGAGAGAAAAAAACATCATTTTCAGGATGCGATAGTAGAGTTCTAGTAAATGAAGAATTAAAAAACGGTCTCGAACTATGGTCAGGAGTCAACTCCTGATCATAGTTCGAGAATCACATGATATCCATGAAGTCGGAATGTTTATAGATCAGAGAGCAAAACAGAATTTTATCAATGCGATAGTACAGTGATAGCAAATGGGGATTTAAAAAACGGTCACGAAAAATGAACAGGAGTGTCTCCCACTGACCACAGTTCCAAAATCACATGGTAGTCAAAGAGTCGGACTGACTATGAATGAGAGAAAAAATCATCATTTTCAGGATGTGATAGTAGAGTTCTAGTAAATGAAGAATTAAACAACGGGCTCGAACTATGGTCAGGAGTCAGCTCCTGATCATAGCTCAAGAATCACATGATATCAAACAAGTCAGACTGTTTATGGATCAGCAACTATCATCGATAGCACAGTGATAGTATCGAACTATGGTCCGGAGGGTTCACTAGTGACCATAGTTCCAAAATCACATGGTAGTCAAAGAGTCGGATTGACTTTGAATGAGAGAAAAAAACATCATTTTCAGGATGCGATAGTAGAGTTCTAGTAAATGGAGAATTAAAAAACGGTCTCGAACTATGGTCAGGAGTCAACTCCTGATCTTAGTTCGAGAATCACATGATATCCAAGAAGTCGGACTGTTCATGGATCAGCAACTATCATCGATAGTACAGTGATAGTAAATAAAGAATTAAAAAACGGTCTCGAACTATGGTCAGGAGTCAACTCCTGATCATAGATCGAGAATTTCATGATATTCAAGCAGTCGGAGTGACTATAATTCAGAGAGCAAAACATAATTTTAAGAATGCGATAGCAGAGTGATAGTAAACGTGGAGTTTAAAAACGCTCTCGAACTATGGTCCGTATCTTAAATTTGTATCTTCCAGATTGTTGTAGATTAGAATGAATCTCCGAAAATGAATCCTAGCGTAAATGATTGATAATCAAATAATAGAAAATAATAATAATTATTATTCAGCCGGGAGACAATTGCAGAGAAAAATGCTTTCATAAGCGGAATATCGCATCTGGAATCCGCTTCTGAATATAAGAGGATTCCCGGCTAATGGCAGCAAGAGTCGAATGAACGAGGGGCATTATTTCGAATCAGAGAGAATTTCGCGGTGCAGTCTTCCACCTCCATATTTCTTCTTAAAGCCGAAAAATCCGCACCCACATGCACATACATACATACATACACAAAGATATATATTGAATCCATTAATGCGAATATTTCCGAGCTGCTAAGCCGACACTGCAATTTTCACCAATGGTACTTTTTTTATTGAGTGCTGTTCCGTCAGCAGAATCTGACACGAAGAAAAAAGAAAAAATATAACTAATAACAGGGGGGGGGGAGATGTTCAATTTTTTTAAGTGGGAAAAGAATTTTTAATAAAATAGATGAATTTTTAACTAAATCATCTAACAAAAAAAAAATTAATCACAGAAACTAATTTTTAGGAAAATAGTTAAATTTTCAACCAAACCATTTTTAAATATAATCAAGAATGTCAATCAGAAAACTACATTTTCAAGATAGGAGTTCACTTTTCAACTAACAAAGATCATTTTTCAAATCACAATGGAATAATTCAATTTTTAGTTAATGGAATAATTTTCAACCTACTACGTAACTTTTCAACCAGAGAAGAATTTACAAGTACAATAATAAATCTTTAACTGGAACAGTTTCAGTTTTTATTAAAAAACAAAATATCAACCAAAAAGTTGAATTTTAAACTAAAAATATCAATTTTCCAAATTACAAATTTGATTGAAATTACAAATTATGAATTTTCAACTGGAATAGTCGCATTTGTTGTCAAAAAATAAAATATAAACCAAACAGTTGAATTTTCAAGAAGAAAAAAAAACAATCTTTGCTAAAAATAGAATATTTAAATTTTAAGTTGAAAAATTAACTTTTAACCAAAAGAGAAACAAACAAGTTTTTATGAAATTAACTAAATTTTGAACCGATTAGTTAAGCTTTCAACTAAAAAAGATAAATTTTCATATCGAAATGGAATGGTTAAATTTCCCAGTAAAGATTAACTTGTAACAATAAAACAAAAAAATTTTTTTAAAATACTTCATTTTAAAATAAAATTATAAACTTTCAACAAGAACAGTTGTATTTTTTGTTAAAACAATGTCAACCAAACGGTTGAATTTTCCAAAAAAAAGATCAATTCTTCGCCAAAAATTAAACAGTTAAATATTAAGTTAAAAAATTAAATTTCAACACAAAAAAATGAACACATTTTTAAAAAAAACTAATTAAATTTCCAACTAATTAGTTAAATTTTTAACTAAAATATATAACATTTAAAATAAAAATGAAATAGTTGTATTTTTTATTAAAAAAATAAAATATCAACCATACAGATGAATTTTCAACAAAAAAAGATCCACTCTTTGCCAAAAATGAAAAGGTTAAATTTTATTAAAAAAAATTAACTTCTAACCAAAAAAACGAACAAATTTTGAACAAACTAATTAAATTTCAAACTAATGAGTTGGATTTTTAATGAAAAAAAATTAATTTTTAAATCAAAAAGGAATAGTTAAATTTTCAATTCAAAATTAATTTTCAATAACAAAAAAAAGAATTACCGACAAAATATTTAGATTTTCAATGAAAGAGATCAATTTTTAACTATAATATTAAATATAACTGGAATAGTTTCATTCTAAATTTAAAAAATTAATTTTGAACAAAACTGTTGAATTTTCAACTAAAAAATAGCAATTTTCAACTTAAAATAGAATAGCTAAATTTTAAGTCAAAACATACATTTTTAACAATAAAACGAAGAATTAAAAAAAATCTTAAAATTGCAAATAAAACGATGAATTTTTAACTGAAATAGTTGTATTTTTAGTTCAAATAAAAATTTTCGAATAATTAGTTGAATTTTCAATTAAAAATAATAGATTTTTAACTGACAATGGAATATTTAAATATTTCACTTTAACTATTTAAAAAAAAATTCAATTGGTTACAAATTTATCTATCTTCTAGAAAATTCGACAATTTTTTCAAAAGTTATTTTTCTAAGATTCTTTATTTTAGTTAAAAATTTAAGCTTTTAGTCAGAAATTCAACTTTTGTGTGAAAAACTTTTGTTTATTCAAACGAAATTTTTTACTTGAATTTTTACTATAACAGATCAGAGATCGTTCATTTTAGTTAAATATAGTTTTCTTTTGTTAAAAATATAATTAGTTTATTGAAAATTCGTTATTTGTTTTTTGTTGCAAATAAAATTGTTTACAACAAATTCAACTAATCTATTTCTGGTGGAACTTATCTTCTCTAGTCGAAAATTTATCTTCTTTATTAAATATTTATCTTTTTTATTTAAAAATTAAACTACTTCGTCGAAAATTCAAGTATTACTTAAAAAATTCATCTTTTGCAGTAAAAAACGAATCTTTTTGTTCGAAAATTCAACTATTTGGTAAAAAAATAATCCTTTTTAGTGGAGAATTAGTGTGAATTCTTTTTGAAATTAAAAAAAAATAAATATCTCGTACTTTTCCCAAGGAGGCGAAATGAGAAAAAATTTGATGAGAGAATTTAGGAAAGGTGAGCGGAAATAATAAAAAGGGAAAGGGGAAATTAAAAGTTAGAAAAAAAAGAGGGAAAATAGAAGAAATTACTGGAAATGAGGAGAAGAAAAGTAGGGGAAATAAGGAAAAATTATACATCGGGGATAAGGAGAAGGAAGAAGAAATGTGAGGCGGAAAATTTAGGAGAAAAGATGCTATAGTAAGTAGGGGAAGTCAGGAAAAAATTGAGAGTGGGGAAAAGGGGAAAATATGGTTTTCGAAGAAGGACTAAAGGGACCAGAAGTAGGGGAAATGAAGAGAAATGAGGGTTGGCGAAGTGAGGGATAGGGAAGTAAGGGGAAATTATTAAAGAAGTAGAGGGAGGTAATTGAGGTTGGGGAAATAAGGAAAGTGGAGTGTTTTCTGGGGGGAACGATGAGAGGAGGAAGTAGAGAAGGAAGACATTATAAAATGAAGTGACTTTATCCCATGAGGGGAAGTAAGGGGAAATTAAGAGAGGGTAAGTAAGGGAAGTGAGGGGCAATGAGGGGCAGTGAGTAGTGGAGTATCAGGGGAAGTGAGAGAAAATTAGGAATGGTTGATCAGAGGAAGAAAGAAGAAATAAGGGGATGGTATATAATAGAATAAGAGGAAATGAGGTGTATATAAGAAGGGGGAGTGTGGGGAGGGGCGTTAGACAAAATGAATGTAGAAGAAGGTGGAGTCAGAGGATGGGAAGTAGGCGAATTTATTGAAATTCTGGAAGGGTTAGTAGGCTACAGTGGGGAAAAGGGGAAAATATGGTTTTCGAAGAAGGACTAAAGGGAGCGGAAGTAGGGGAAATGAAGAGAAATTAGGGTTAGCGAAGCGAGGAATGGGGAAGTAAGGGGAAATTATTAAAGGAGTAGCGGGGAGTAATGGAGGTTGGGGAAGTAGGGAAAGTGGAATGTTTTCTGGGGGGAACGATTAGAGAAGGAAGTAGAGAAGGAAGACGTTATAAAATTAAGTGACTTTTTCACATGATGTGAACTGAGGGGAAATTAGGAGAAGTAGGAGAAGTGAGGGTATGAGTAGTGGAAATGAGTAGTGGAGTATAAGGGGAAGTGAGAGAAAATTGAGAAATAGGTGATCAGGGGAAGAAAGAATAAATAAGGGGATGGTATATAATAGAATAAGGAGAAATGAGGTGTACAGAAGAAGGGGGAGTGCGACGAGGGGAATTAGGCAAAATGAGGTATGTTGAAGAAGGTGGAGTGAGAGGAAGGGATGTAGGCGAATTGAAAGACTGGGAGGACTAGTAGGCTGAAGTGGGGGGAAAGGGGAAGGGAAGCGAGGGCCGGAGAAGGGATGTAGGGGATGGGAAAACTTAGGTGGGGAAGTGAAAAAAGGCGCAGGACGATGTAGGACGATGTAGAGAAAAAGGAGTGAGAAGAGAAGGGTGAATTGTTGGGAGGGTAAGCAGAGGAAAGTAGGGGAAGTGGGAGAGGAGAAGTATGGAATGTAGAAGTATTTGAACGACTTATAGACATTTTCTTTTATAAATTTTCATAAAATTAGGGAAAAATCTTTTTTTTTAAGTGGGCACTTACAGAGTTGAATTGAGACGCACATCCCCACTACTGACAGCTTTCAATGCCGGTGAATTAATCAGTTTCATATGATCTTGTTTCGTGGATTGTAATGTCGATTGGTGAACCGGAAGTGGTTGATGGCGATGGGCCACCCCACTGCTCCGCGGAAGCGGAAGTGTTGAAATGTGTGTTGGTGGTGACTGAGTTAGCGTTTTCTGCGGAAGCTGAGAAGTGCTGACAGCCCTAGACGGAAGTGGATCCCGACCAATCACCGATCCTGATTGAGACGCTGAAACAAAAATGAGAAAATTTATTTAAAATTCCTTTTTTTTTTCCTTAAAAATTAATTTTTCAAACTAATTTTTTTTCCATATCGTCAACTGGGGCTAAGTGGTGCATTATCGGGGCAAAGTGGTCCACCCTAATTCTTTTTCTAAAACACAATATTGCTACTTCTTTGTTTTGAAATTAAATTCTTACAATTTTTAGTTGGAAGTCAATTTATTTTTCACGTAGTATAAATAAATAGGTGTTAACTTTTTTTAATTATTTTAAATGTTAATAATCATTTTTTTCCTTCTAATGCCTTTTTCTCTGAATAAAAATAAGTTCTGGCAAATTTAATAAAACTAAAATAGGATTTTTTCTCGAGAGGGAAAAATTTCTGATTCAATTTGTCTTCTAAAGTCAGGAAGGTCTCCTTTTGCATAAGAACTGAGGACACGAATGGCATTTTCTTTCATGTGATTCTCTCTGACAATGGTGGGTTGCCTCCTTTGGGAAAAAGTAGTCTAATTACCTAAATTGCAGGATGGAAACTGGAGTCTCTAATTTTCTTTTGTAATGAAGTGAAATAATTTAATTAATTAATTTTTGCAATTTAATAGTGCATAAATCAATTCTTCCGAAATATTAATTGTTCAGAAATAAATTCAATACAAAAACTTCCGTTTTTCCAAATGAATGAGAATGTTAAAAATAAAAAATAAAAATCCTTCAATCCATCCAAAAAATTTAAAAATAAAAATATTAAAATGCTAAAACTCTAAACATTTTCAAAACAAACTTATCAATAATAAAATAATTTTATGTGATATTGAAATCGGTGATATTTTTAAGTGATTGTTTACGTATTTAATACCTAAATTTAAGTACTTATCAGGTTTTAAAGTTTAAATTTTTTCATTTTTAAGACTATTGCTGTTACTACAAATAATTGTTTATTTCTAAATATCCATTATTTGTAATTTTATTATTCTCCTTTATTTGTAGTGTACAGAGATATAAATATGATTGTGTTTTATTTTTGAAATAAAATAAAATTATTTTCTATATTTCAATATTCTTTTTTTTCAATTGGTTTTTTAATTGAAAATTTAACTATTTAATTTGAAGGTTCATAATTTTAGTTGATAATTCTTATCTTTAGTTCGAAATTCTACAATTATATTTTTAATTCAGAATTCATCTTTTCCTAATTTTATCATTTGGTTAAAAATTTAATTATTTTGTTGAAAACTCAAGAATTTTTTTGTTAAACTTGTCTGTTAAAAATTCACATTTGCGGATTGAAAATAAAACTATTTTGTAGAATATTCGCTATTTGGTACAAAATTTAACTTTTTTTTTTGTTTACGAATTTTATGAAATGTCTGCTGGATTAAAAATTCAATTATTTGTTGAAAATGAACTTCTTTGTTGAAAATTATTGCTCGAGGGTTAAAATAAAATTGTTTTGTACAAAAGTCGCTTTTTGGTAGAAAATTTAATTACTTCTTTTTCTTGTAGAAATTTCCTCTGTTTGCTCTAAAATCCAACTATTTTTGGTTGAAAGTTAATTATTTTTAGTTGCAAAGTCCACTAAGATATTTTTGTTTGAGAATTCATCTTTTTTGTTCAAAACTAGAGTATTTTGTTGAAAACTAAAGAATTTTTATAAAAATTAATTATTTTCGTTTGAAAATTTAACACTTTTGTTAAAATTTTGTCTGCCGATTAAAAATCCAATAATTTGTTTGAAATTAAATCAAATTGTTAAACTTTTAAAAAAGAAAATTTTTTTTCTCTAAAAAAAGGAATTTTCAACAAAATAGTTTCATTTTTAATCAAACTGTTAAATGTTCAACAAGCAAATTTAATTTTCTAAAAAAAACGGATTTTCAACAAAATAAGTAAATTTTCAAGAAAACAATAAAATTTTTAATTACTTTATTGAATTTTCAACCAGACAAAAAACAAATTTTAAATTACGAAAAAAGTTTGTTTTACTAAAAAAGAAGAATTTTCCATAAAATTCAAAAACTCTATTAGAAAGACATTCTTTTTGCTTTAAATTTGAACATTTTATTAAAATTTTGTCTTCTGGATTAAAAATTAATTTTTTTCGTTTGAAAATTTAATACTTTTGTTAAAATTTTGTCTTCCAAATAAAAATCCAATTATTTGGTTAAAATTAAATCAAATTGTTAAATTTTTAAAAAAGAAAATTTTTTCTCTAAAAAAAAAGGAATTTTCAACAAAATAGTTTCATTTTTAATCAAATTGTTAAATTTTCAACAAGCAAATGTAATTTTTTAAAAAGAACGGATTCTCAACAAAATAAGTAAATTTTCAACAAAAGAACAAAAATTTTAATTACTTTATTGAATTTTCAACCAAAAAAACAAATTTTAAATTAAGGAAAAAGTTTTTTTTACTAAAAAAGAAGAATTTTCCATAAAATTCAAAACCTCTATTAGAAAGACATTCTTTTTGCTTTAAATTTGATCATTTTATTAAAATTTTGTCTTCTGGATTAAAAATTAATTTTTTTTGTTGAAAACTAACTTTTTTGTTGAAAATACATATTTTTGGGTAGAAACTAAAACGCTTTGGTAAAAAATTGAATTTTTTATTCTTTTGATAGAAATATCCTCCATTTTATATTTTAAGAATCCATTTTTAGTTTAAAGTTTATCATTTTTAGTTGAAAAGTCTACTATTGTATTTTTGGTTAAAAATTCATCTTTTTTGTTGAAAATTAGAGTCTTTTATTGAAAGCTCAAAAATTATATCAGAAAGTCATTCTTTTTGCTATAAATTTAAAAATTTTATTAAAATGTTGTCTTCTGGATTGAAAAATAAATTTTTTTGTTGAAAAATAACTTTTTTGTTAAAAATTTATATTTTTGGGTCGAAAATAAAACGGTTTGGTAAAAAATTCGATTTTTGGTACAAAATTTAATTTGTTATACTTTTGGTTGAAATTTTCTTTATTTTGTTTTTAAAAAAATCCAACCATTTTTGGGTTAAAGGTAATTATTTTCAGTTGAAAAGTCTAAAATTTTATTTTTAGTTGAGAATTGGTATTTTATGTTTGTTAAAATTTTGAGTATTTTGTTAAAAACTCAAGAATTTGGTTAGAAAATCATTCTTTGTTGAAAATTCATATTTGGTTTTAATAATTTAAAACAAATGAATTTTTCGTTAAAAATTCATTTTTGTAACTGAAAATATAACTATTTTGTGGAAAACTAATCTTTTTGTTTGAAAATTTATTTTCTAATTTGATCTGAAATTAGATTTATTAAATCAAAAATTAATTTTTTTAACTGAAAATTTAACTATTCTATCTTTAGTCATATATATTTTGTTTAAAAAAATTTTTTGTTCGAAAATTCAACTATTTCCTTAAAAGCTATTTTTTTAAAAATTCATTAATTTATTTCAAAATTAATTCCTTTTCTTAAAAATTAAACAAATTTGTTGGAAATTCATTTCTTTTGTTTGCAAATTCAACATTTT
>JAAAKG020147566.1:0-10432 GCA_010014905.2 Druon quercuslanigerum
TGGCTCCTACAAGCTATAAAAGCAATATATATGGGTGGCAAAGCGAGTGTAAGGGTAAATGGGAAATTAAGTGACTGCTTCGATATTATACAAGGCGTTAGACAAGGATGCGTTATGTCTTCATGGCTATTTATATTATTTATGAACAAGTGTTCAAGAATAGCTCTTTTTGACGAAGAAGGTGTGGATCTCGTAACAGTAAGGGTACGTGGGTTAGCGTTCGCAGATGATAAAGTGGTCATGGCAGAATCTATCGAAGATTTGCAAAGAATGTTGAACAAATTAAATACAAGCATGAAGGGCATGGGCCTCAAAATTAACATAAATAAAACAAAGACTATGGTTTTCGAAAGAAAGAGTGAGAAAACAATATGCGAGATTGTATTGAATGATGAGAGAACTGAACAAGTTGATAAATTTGTATATCTTGGTAGCTTATTTACTAGGGACGGTAAGATCGATGAGGAGTTAGATAGATGCATAAACGAAGGTTAGAAGGTTATTGGTAGAGCAAGCCCCCTTATAAGAAGTAAAAATATATCAAATGAGGCTAAAGTGGCAATACATAATTCCATATTTGTACCAACTATACTATACGGCAGCGAGACATGGACATATCAAGCAAAAGATAAGAGCAAAATTAACGCGATTGACATGAGATTCCTGCGCATAATATGCGGGAAAACTCTGATAGACAAAGTAAGTAACGAGGTAATCCGTAAGGAATGTGGTGCGGAAGAAACGCTAGTTGACACATGGGAAAGAAATCGGTTAAGATGGTTCGGGCATGTTGAGAGAATGAAGGATGGAGACTAACGAATCTAGCCAACTAGTTCATACCGCAAGAATCAATAGACGCACGCCCTAGCTGAATTGTCATTCATCGACATTTTTATTTGACCGAATACTCATTTGTCCTAAATACATTTTTTTGAATCGCCATTTGATATGATTTTTATTCGTTCGAATCATCATGTAATAGCAATTTCATTTTACTAATGACACGAAACTAAAGTCAAGCAAATATAAAATTTTGCATTTAAAATGTTGATTGACTTATTTTCACTTGGAGCCATTGCTTTTATGCAAAACCCATCGCAAATAGCAATTCGGTAAAATAAAAATAACGGCAAATGGTATTTCGGAAGAATATAACATAGGACAAATATTTAATTATAAAAAAAAGAATTCGGCCCAACAGTCATTCTGAAAAATAAAAATTAGCATAGATTGTTTTTGAGTCAAATGAATATCTTAAAATAAACCTTCGAAAGATTAGAATTTCCAGATTATTCATGCTCCTCACTAAATGTTCAACAAACATTCATGTTGAATGTAGTTGAAGTAGTTCAACAAACTAGCTTATTTTTTATATGAGACATATAATCTAAAAAGTATGGACACTTCGATGACTACAAAAAAATATAAAATTAACAAACGAGAAAAAATGTTGCAGAAACCTTGTCAGAGCTCTGACAGTACCCTGTTAGAACTTTTGTAAGGGCTCGAATAGATTTCAAATGCTTTATTTCAATTCATACTAACGCAATTTCTCTGTACAAATTTACGAAAAACATTAAATGATTAACTTTAGAAGCTACATATGTTCAAAATTTCATTCACATACATGTAACTTAAAAAACAAAATATGATGCTAATCTTCAGCGTTATCAAAACTGGATCAAAACCCTCTTAAAACATCTATATGCGTTGCTTATTTTTGGTCTATCATATATTGCCACACAAAGTTGTACGTGGCCCTTGTAGTCTTTTCGGAAATAATTTAGAGCTTCTACAGGCGCACTAGATTGTTTCCAATTATTTTGACTAAAGTAGGGTTAAAAAATCGGCAATACTCAACTTTCGTCAGCTATAGTTCTTTAAACAAATCTGAGCCGATTTTGATAAAGACAACATTGGTCGTCAGGACTCCTGAATCCAATGGTGTTTTACTGATTGCTGTAAAAAAATTTGTTATAGAGCTATTAAATGAAATACGAAGATTAATAACGTTACTTAGTCCATTTCTCGGACACCTGTATTTTCACTTGATTTCAGAGCTAATAATACAATGGAAAGCACTTTCTAAACTTAAATTTGCTGCTTCAATTAAACTTCCTAAATGAGAAAGTCTCTTATTTGAATTTAAGAAGGTCGTGAGGATAAGAATCATGATCTTCTCTACTCTCGAATCGACCGCAGGTGATTCCTTATGAATTTTTCGAACCTCGTTTTTTCATACTTAAGCAAATTAAATGAAGCTTAATCTTGACAACTATCTAATCTATATATAGATCTGTGAGACGCTTTGAAATTTATCGACTCGAGTGGATATCTGATTTTTCTCAAAGACCAAGATCGTTAATTATGAGAACGCTGCACCATTAGGTACCTCAGAAAAAGATGATTGCAATTTGCCATACAAAAAACATGTGTAGCGGAGCAGGCAATATTTATCCTTGATCTGGCGAAGAATATCGTTTAAAATGAACCAATGATATTGGACAAATCTTTAAAATAGGGATTCGTAACATATTTTATTTTAACTATTATATTTAATTAATTAAATTTTTACATTTTTAAACCAAAGATATTATATAGCTAAAATGAAAATCTTGGAAGTCTAAATATAGCGTTAAATAAGTGGGAATAATTTTGACAGTTGTTTGATTTTTATAAGTAATTTTACAGTTTATATTAAAATGGCAATAATTAAAAAGGTTTTATTAAAATAAAAATAAGTGGAATTAATAACCGAACATTTTTTAAAAGCTTTACAATTCTTCGAAACTTGAATACGAATAATTTTAATCATTTAAAATTACATAATTATGCGTTTATTTCTGTGTTAATTTCAGTTTCATAGTTCAACTTTTTTATTTTTGTTATTTATATCCTAAATTATATTTTTTTAATATCAAATCTTCCTTCAGAACTATTATTCACTCTTCAAATTTTCCAATAAAATATTTTTCCATTTAAAATGATTTATTAGTTTAAATTTTAACTATAAATCTGCAAATTTTAATATATTAAATTGAATGTTAAAATAAATAATAAACAACGAGATTGATGTACTATGATTTCATGTTTTGCAATTGTACCATTTTAAGCTTTGCAGCTCAAAATTGCTTTGTATTTACATCTAAAATTATCAAATTCAAAACTGGCTATCAAGGCTTAAAATATGAAATTTTTTATGTATAATAGCAAAATGGTCTTGTCATTTTAAATAATTATTTTAATTTTCAACTACAATATTGGCCTCAGATCTTCGGGTGCAATATTTTCCTCCTGACTTTATCCATACTTTGATATTTATTTCTTATTATGTTTTTCTTTATTATACTATTTCGCTCGTTTTAAAAATAATATGTTACTGTTTTATAATAGTTAAATTTTTTTTTATATCAATCATTACTAAGTTTAAATTATAAAACTCCATTCTATTTTAAAAGATTCAAATAAAAATTATGAGGAAAAAAGGAAAATTCATCAGCAAAGAAATTAAAGGCCACGAAAAGTATATTATTTTACGACACAATTACCAAATTTGAGTGAAATGAGTACATTGTGGAATTTTGTAAATATTTTATAACATTTTTTAACATTTTTGTAATAACTTAGGAAAAAATAATTTTTCCTCTTAAGTCTACTTGGATATTAGTATAACGGTTTCAAAAGTTTTTCAATTGTATAAGAAAAATTGTTACATAAAAAAATCGGTCATATTATTTAATTCAGTAGCTTTTATAAAGTAAAGAATAATATCTCAATACACTTATGATGAAAAGTCTTCTTTTTTTTAAGTAATTGAAATTATTGTTTGGCCTTTGGTGTAAAGACATCTTAATTTTCCCCAATTAACCCCAAATACATGATTACTGTAAACAAAAAAAAAATGCGTACCAGCGCAAAGATTTGAAAAATAGTTTTAAAGAACCCTGATGCAATAAACCTCGAAATAAGGTATCAGACACGAGAGAAGAAACGTCAGAAGAAAAAGGTAAGAAAGATACAAATATTTTATATTGAGTAAGATTCTGATAAAATTAATACAAATAACTACGCGCATAATGAATACAGCTATAGTACTTCGCACCAGTATTATACTTGCTTTTTATTTCATTTAACATTAATTTTACGTTTAAACTACAATTTGTTTCCGTACAGTATTCCTGTGTGGTTTATTACACTGATTCTCCAGAACTTATAACGCCTTCCTATATTATCAAGAATGTTCCAGGAAGTCGTAAAAATGAGAATTTGTAATAACGCGAGACGGAGTCTCCAGTTGATGAAAAAGAATCAAGAGAAATGCACGTGTAATCGATAATTAATCGATTGAGACTTTAATTGAAAGAGGATCGCATTTGGATGACCTTTTTGATGTTTACAATGAGCAGCAAGGACCGAGCGCTACGTTGATAAATGATTTAATTGCAACCTACGATGTAGATTATATTAATAACGATTAAGCGCCTTTGCCTCTTTACTCTTTTTGCTGACATTAAAGTCGCTCTTAATCACGCACGAGAATATTTTCTAAAGATTATTCGCTTTGATTCAGAATTAATGAGGTGTACTCCCTTCGAGGCATCCAATCAGAGAGACAATTATTGTGATTTAATTGTGGTCTTGCCATTATTGTACATTGGATTATAATTTGGGTGAATATGAAATAGGTTAAATATATCCGGGAAAAGGTGTATCAGAAATTTATTATAGTTTATTAAATCATGAATGATTATTACCGGTCGGGTGCCGAACGAAAGAAGAATCCTTTTTCAGAAATACACGCAGAATTGAAGGCACATTTTCGGCTCTCCCTCGCCTCCAAAATCCTATTTCAAAAACCATCGCTTAACATTAAAATACTACGACTTACTCAAAAGTGTTGATAAAGTTCACTAATTATGCACTAATCATCAGAGTGAGTACGTCAGAATTAAAGGCACATGTTAGGCTCTTGCATGACTCCCGGCGCAATTCTTTAACAACAACACCTATCATAAAAAAACTACCATAAGAAATAAGTAGGCACTGATATTAAAAGTGAGCACATCAGAATTGAAGGCTCATTTTAGGCGCTCCAATGCGCCCAAAGCCAATTTTCGAAAACCATGCCTTGGCATGAAAAAATTACTCCTTACACAAAAGTGCTGATAAAGTGCTATAAATATGCAATAATCATAAAACTGAGTACGTCAGAATTAAAGGCAAGTTTTAGGCTCTCTCTTGCTTGCAAAATCAAATTTCCAAAACCATCCCTTATCATTGCGCAGGGGGTCATGCAAGAGCTTTAAATAAGCCCTCAATTCTGATGCACCCACTTTTAAGACTATGGCATATTTAGTGCACTTTGTCAGCACTTTTGATTAAGGGGTAGTTTTTTATATTAAGGGATGGTTTTGGAAAAATAACTTTGGGTGCGTTAGAGAGCCTTCAATTCTGATGTACTCAATTTTAAAAATTAGTGCATATTTATTTTTTAGGGTAGCTTCTTAATGATAGGGGTTGTTTTTGAAAAATTACCAAGGGGTCCTGAAAGAGCCTTAAATGAGACCCCTATTCTGATGTAGCTAATTTTATGACTATTGTATGTTAAGTGCACTTTATCATCACTTCTGGGTACGGGGTAGTTTCTTTCTGTTAAGTGATGGTTTTGAAAAATTGGTTATGGGAACGTCGGAGATCCTAAAATGAGCGTTCACTCCTGATGTGCTTACTCTTAAAAATAGCGCATATTTATTATTTAGCGCAGGTTTTTATGTTAGGGTTTTTTTTTTAATTTTGCCGGGGTCAAGCTAAAAAGGTGGGTAAAGCAAGAAGTACCACTTTGCCCAAAGAACGTTAGACATATCTCATAATTGAGGGCTTATTTAACGCTCATATAATACCCAAAGGCAAATTTTGGGCTCTGCATATTTTCACTAAAATGCATGGTACTGTCAGCTTTACGTAAAGCTAACAGTACCATGGTAGAAATATTGTTTATATCTAATTTTTTCTTTCACAGGAATTAAAGTCTCATTGAAGGCTCTCCCATGACCCACAGCACCATTTTAAAAAAAAAAAACCTATAACAAAAAAAAACCATAAACATTAAATGTGCACTAATCTTAAAATTGAGTAGAACAGATATGAAGGCTAATTTTAGGACCTCCAGCGATCCCAAACCCAATTTTATGAAACCATCCCTTGACATTAAAAAACTACCCCTTACTTAAAAGTGCTAATAAAGTGCGATAAGTATGCACTAATTATAAAACTGAGTACATCAGAATTGAAGGCTCATTCGAGGCTCATGCATGACCCACGGCGCAATTTTGCAAAAATAACCCCTATCATAAAAAACTACCTTACAAGATAAATATGTTATAATATTAAAAGTGAGTACATTAGAATTTAAGGCTCATCTTAGGCCTTCCAACGCTTCTAAAATAAATTTTCCAAAATCATTTCTTAACATGAAAAAACTATCCCTTACTCAAAAGTGTTGATAACGTACAATAAATATACACTAGTCAAATACAGCTAATTTAGTTAATTTTTAGCTAAATATCAAATTCCTCCAGACTAAAATTCAATAGACTAAAATTAACCTTCAATTCTGGTGTTCTCAATTTTAAGATTAGTGCATATTTATTGCACTTTATCAGAACTTTTAAGTAACAGGTACTTTTTAATGTCAAGGGATGGTTATAGAAAATTAATCTTGGGATCGTTGGAGAGCTTAAAATGAGCCTTTAATTCAGGTATACTTAATTTTAAGATCAGAACATATTCAATTTTTAAGGTAGTTTTTTATGATAGGGGTTGTTTTTAAAAATTTGTGTGGTGGGTCATCAAAGAGCCTAAAATGAGCCTTCAATTCTGATGTGCTCAGTTTTATAATTAGTGCAAATTTAGTGCACTTTATCAGCACTTTTGAGTAAGGAGAAGTTTTTCATGTTGAGGGATTGTTTTAGAAAACTGATTTTCGGGGCTTTGGAGAACCTAAAATGAGCCTTCAATTCTGATGTACTCACTTTAAATATTAGTGCATATTTATTTTTTAGACTAGTTTCATTATGATGGGGTTTGATTTTCAAAAATTGTGCCGGAGGTCATGCAACAGCCTTAAATGAGCCTTCAATTCCTGTGAAAGAAAAAATTGCATATAACTATATTTCTACCATGGCACTGCTAGCTTTACGTTAAGCTGGCAGTGCCATGCATTTTGTTGAGAAAATACAGAGCTCAAAATTTGGCTTTTATGTATTAAATGTCTGTAATGTCGTTAAGAATTTCTTTTATTCTGTTATGATAATACAGATTCCTTGAAAGTTTTGACTTGTAACACCTGAAAAAATAATGCATGTGTGTCTGAAAGAGGATTCTTCTTTCGATCTCTCTAGTAGCTTAAGGGAAAAGCACATGACATACACACATGTATAAATTTAGATTTTTATCAAATTGCTTGTGATATGAGAGAAATCTTGATATGAATGTTAACTTACATAATTTTCTGAAAGACTAGCAAAAAAAGAATAAAAACACCTCAATTAAGTTGATGTGTATCAACGATGTGTACTGATTATCTTCGATTATCCCATATTTTGTCTAATTATTCTGGTTTCTTATATATGCTTATCCGAAATTATATCCATTTATACAGATTAGGTTTACATTACCCGAGTAAAAATGCTCTTAAAACTGAATCGACACATAAGCCTTCGTCTTACTTTCATGGTCACGAGAGGTAAGAAGGCGTTTACTTGTCTCAAGTGGAGCCTTGTCTTGGCTGAGATGGTCTTAGCATGGTTAGTCCCAATTCGGCATAAACTTGTCTCCAGACGAACATTTTTCGACTCATAAATGAGATTAAAATTGATGAATGAAAAGTTTGTGAGTATCAAACTAGTTATTTGTATTTAAAAAAATCAGAATCTGTGGCTCTGAACAAGTATTACCCTTAAAAAAGTTCTTCAAAAGAATTAAAATTTTAACTTTCTAGAAGTATCTCCTAAGCCATAAGAAATACGTAAAAAAACATTTTCGGTATCCTCGTTAAAAAAGTATAATACAAATTGAAATCCATAAATAAATTATTTGATTGGGGGTAATTCAAGTCGAAGCCAAGTCGAAGAATTTTTAATCAGCTACTTACACTAAATTGTACTTCCTCATACTACTTTCTCCTAGATTTTTTTCGTCCTTAACTATCCGGATTATCAAAGT
Organism: Druon quercuslanigerum; assembly: GCA_010014905.2. Classification (NCBI taxonomy): domain Eukaryota; kingdom Metazoa; phylum Arthropoda; class Insecta; order Hymenoptera; family Cynipidae; genus Druon; species Druon quercuslanigerum. The sequence goes on from JAAAKG020147566.1 coordinate 8,224, forward strand.
TTATCTAGATCTATTTGTCCTAGTTTAATTCAAGTGATAACTAGCCCAAAAATGCTTAATTTCTTAAAATATTAAAAATTATTTTTGTTTGTTATTGATTATTCCAGATTGCTCATGTAATTTTCTAGTTTAGCACTTTATTTGTAACTGATAATCCAGAATTATATTTTATTTCTGTATGAACTTATGTGTATCCTGTTCTTCCGGGATTAGAACATTGATCCTGATAAATATCTGTCCTGATTGTTATCTTGATTTACTCCATTTACCTTAATTTATTATAGACTGCCCAGTCGGCAAAAAATTTGGCGACATCTTTACGACAACTTTACGACATCATATGTCCATGTTGTTAAGGTGTCTTTACAATATCGTAAATTCGTCGTATGATCTGACCATGCCTTTACGATATCGTAACGACACCGTAACAAGATGGGCATAGGATTTCGAAAAGCTGTCGTAGAGATGTCGTACCGATGTCGTCAAGAGGTCGTCAAATTTTGTCCCCTCTAGGTGCTATGGTTTGTCCCAAAACATCTGAATTTTGCTGAACTATATTAATAATTATTCTAACCTCTGGAATTCTCTGCCTAATAATATAAGAGCTGCTGATTGTTTAGCTTCATTTAAGACCAGTGTTTTCCGCCATTTATTTTCTGAGCAAACGTCGCTTTTATAGATTTATATAGATTCCAAGGGTTCTTATTTATCTTAAGTTGTTTTTATACTAATATCGTTTTTGTTATATAGCGTTCTTTTTTTTCTCGCATTATTTCTTACAATCTTTAAAATTTTGTAATTGATTATTTGATTTCACATAATTAATGTATTTTCATTCTGTACTTATATGTTTTGCCTTAGGGGACACCGTCCCAAGGCTTTAATAAACTCTAAACTAAACTAAACTATGCTTATCCTTCTATCCCTGAAAGTACTCAAATATTCAAATTATTCTAGAATATCCAACAAAGTATCAACGTTTCTCCATCTTACATTTATTTATTTCTAATACTTCAGAATTATATTGGATTATTATCTTAATTTTACCTGACGCAGAAAAAACAGAAGTAAATTCTGGTCGTGGTTAATTTTTAAATAAATAAAATTTAATTTTTTCGGATCAGATCAGAATAAAATTTCAATATAATTGACATGGTAACCATTTCGAATGTACTGGATCAATCTTAACACGTATTACTCTGAAATCGCTGTGAAGATTAGATTTTGTTTTCTCGGTGGATTTTCCATATTTATCTAAGCTGCTCCCATAGTATTGCAGCATCCCTGCTTTTACTTTGTTGAAATAATACTGCAATTATTATACTATCAGGAAGCCATATCTCCTTTGTGGTAAGCCAGACAGAAAAAAGTTCAGGAAATATTCTTATAGAACTTTTTTAGATAAAAAATTGTATGTCTATCTTGCTTAGTATCTTTTGTTTGTTTATTATTGTAGAAAACTAAAATAGCTGTTTCCTTTCAGACAAAGAAATTGTCTCTTTTCACCAAAGTGCGGGCAAAAGGCAGAATATCACTAACAGACAAAAATCAAGAGAAAAAAGGTGGAGTTTGTAATAAATTGAATTTGAATATTTTCATAAAAACCACCGCCATTTTGTCACATTTAAACTTCTTCAAATTTCCCAACGTATTTCGAAGGAGATCAAGAAAATATATTAGAATTTTATTAAAACAGATCAAACTTATTAAGAGTCGTATTATTCCTTTCGAAGAAAAACAAATTTTAGTGGCAAATAATTATTTGACTTAAGCATTGATTGTCTGTGCGATTTAAAATTAGGTCGGGAAACAGAATCAATTTACAACTTAGGAATTTCCCATGAACATGATTCACTGTAGTCAAGAAATTTCGAATAATAATGTAATCTATATATCATCGTCAAACATATATTTTTAAAACGTTTTTCTGACATAAAGTGGCTTCCATAAAACTGAATCAGGTCTATCAACGTATTTTCTTCACTAACAACGATTTGCGCTGATAAAAAAGAATTTGTTAACTTGATTATATTCATATATACACGGGTATTCTTTTTCTCCGGCTCCTCTTTTCGACGAAGAAGGTGTGGATCTTGAAACAGTAAGGGTGCGTGGGTTAGCGTTCGCAGATCATAAGGTTCTCATGGCAGAATCTATCGAAGATTTGCAAAGAATGTTGAATAAATTGAATACAAGCATGAAGAGCATG
>JAAAKG020147567.1:0-10432 GCA_010014905.2 Druon quercuslanigerum
ATATCTATAAATTATTTTGGCACGGGAAGAAAACCGTAAAATATAGAACTTACGAACTTCTTTTGTGTCATTACATCTGCGTTCAATTCAAAAATTTTGCGATTAAAAAAGCTGGCTTTTTTAGGACGTCAAGTCTCGGCTGCTTCATGATTCCTTTCTTCATGGAATTGTTTTTCGCGTATGTTTCAGCTTGAAATCCTAATAACGTCTTTATAAATACGTAGATGTTTGGATACGAAGAATAGAAACATGCATTGAATCGCGAATGAAATGATTCGCATACATTTTTTGACCGGAATATTGTGTTGTAATCATTACATATTCAAATCGTCGGGGAAAAGATCTCGTCGTCGTTCAAATAATTATCTACAAGATATCCGGCACTGTTTGAAATTTGCGATTCAAATTACAGAGTCTTTGGTTTAAATTGGAACATTGCATCTAAATAGTCAAAAGTTCTCCTCCCATTTCTCATTAGGATCTAGTGATCTGTTGTACATATTATTTATTATACCAGTTCTCTTGCAAATTTCAAAAGATTATGATGAGATTATTTTATTACCAAAGAGGTATTGAATATGCGCAACTGACCCATAGGATTAGAGAAACTTTTTCGAACCAGGGATTAAAGACAGGGCAAAATGCGCAACTGATCTACGCTCAGACTTTTAACGGCAGCAGCAGAGACTCGACGAATGTCGACGGCATTTTAACCGAAGCCTGTCGATAAATGCCTTACAGCTAGCATTGCAGATAAGGTATACTTTCATTACGACGAAAATGACATCCTTAAAGAAGAACAAAAAAAATGTTGTGAAAACTCGCGAGGCAGTCAAGATCTAGTCACTATAGACATTGTTCCCATGACACAAGCTGGTAAGCATCAAAGAAAGTTGCACATGACATACATTACCTACAAGCAAGCATTTCTTTCCATGCCGCATAATTATTTGCTTGAAGTCTTTAAACTTTACAAAATCTGCCTACACATAATTGACTTTTTAAGTCGTGGAATGATGCTTTGGGGTACAAGAATCAAGTATTTTATTCATGAACAACCGAGGATAACTAGACCAATACACATTACGATCGGTATATTCTAAGGAGTCTCCTTCAGTGCACTATGGTTCTGTTTAGCGTTGAACATATTGGGCAAAACACTAAGCATCATGTCTCATTGGTTCAGAATACATGATAATGAAGATGGTTATCAAGTGACCCTTCTTCTGTACATGGACGACCTAAGGCAATACGCTGGTTCAGACGAGAAACTGCAGCAAGGGACTGACGCGACAAAGCAGATTTCTAATGATATCCATATGGTGTTCGGACTAAATATATACATAGCAGTACATTTAACCAGTGGGATTTAGGGCCTTTCTATAGATACATTCCAATGCCTGTTTTATAAAACGAAGATTACATATTATATTGGGATGGTACTATCGAAATGGATTATTATATTAGAGCCAATTGATATATTCTCCTTATGCGAGAAAAAAAGGTGGAAGAGTCTAAATCATCGACTTTGCTTGTCCACTTAACCGAAATTGATTGTCATCCTATATCAACTAAATCCATAAATATATCGAGTTGAGACCATATGGAGGAATGTAAAGCATGCATTAATTCATTCTAATGCGATTTCGGTTATGGACAATGAACAGGCAAGATGCGCTGAAAATCTGGAACGTTAAAGAGTCAGTAGGGTACTGGCAATATCTCAGGAAGCGATTTTATTAAACACCTATCGCATTGCAAGAAACTTTCTTGACCATCAGGAAGCAAGGGACTAAGAACATGTGGAGTGGTAGATGGTACCTTTAAGAAAGCACCAAGATATTTGAGACATCGTATTAAATTAACTTTTAACATCCTCATCTCATCAGCCACTTGACTCTTGCATTTATACGATAAACACATTTTGATATTTACTTCCCATGCTTTTATTTTGAGTCATGATTCTCATTGCAAGCACCATTTCCAAAGAGAAATATATATTGTTTATTTTGCGAACATTCTAATGAAATCTTGATACATATAAAAAAAATGTATATATTTGATTCACAAGCATCTTCTGTGAAGTTAGTAAAATCAAAGAAAGGTTATAGATAAAATTTTCTATCTTTCGTATTCTGCACAACATCTTCTACATAATGTAATAAATATAAGATTAAATAATTGGTTACTACCATAAAAAATACTTCTGCACAATATTTGAAGGCATTTTTTTGGAAAAACGGTCGCCATTTTCAATCTATACATTTAACAGTGAAGGTGCTGCTGATTAAATCGATTCTTGTTTAAAGATACATCCGGTTTTCTCTAAAGGTGGAAAAATTCTTCTCACCGAAATGTAAACCGTGCCAACTTACCTCAATGTGTGCAGGTGCAACGGACAGTACTAACCGACGAAAGAATTGGATTCCATTGCCTTACGTTCACACTCATCGAGCAGTTTCCTTTTATCTGATGTATCTTCACTTTCCTATACTTTCCTCCTTGTCGACAGGCCACACTCTATCCTTTGAATGAAAGGCAACTCTCTTTCCTCGTAGTTGGGATTCACACGGACTCAAAAAGAGATAAGTACAACCCCCACGATGCGAGGCAGTGCTGGACGTGTTTCCGTTTTAGGTTAAAACCTCCTAAATCGAAATTAGGTCTTTCGGGCTCGGTAATTGAAGGTTACTACCAGATCTCGGATTTTTCTCGCTTCTGACCGCCTCGATAGCAGGCACGTGCAAAGCTGTTTAGCCGATGCTGCAGAAATTGAATTCCCTAATCGAATTGCACCGCATTCAGGTAGTATAAATGATAACTCTTTATTCGAGAAGGCGTTCTTTAGGGAACTGCAAGTGTACGAACTTCGAAAGTGTGGAAAAAGAAATTTGAGTAAATGATGATAAGGCTGTGCTAAAAAGAGAAAATTAAAAAAAAATACGCACACAGCTATCTATAAGCTCTGGTATATCTGAAGGCATCGCTTTTGCTGCAAAGTCTTTCAGTCGATTCAAGACGCTGTATCTGTGTTGATTTTTACCGTTCAAGAGAGTCATAGCAATTTTTGCGCGTTGCAAATTATCCTGCTTTCTTCCCTAGAGACTCAATAAATCTTAGGTACCAATATGATGTGCAGCAAAATGATCCCAAAATGATACAATTTGTTTTCTCGACATTGATATAGATTTTCGTATCAATTGAATTACGCTGCAGCCAAAACAATACGTTTAGATTTCCGGTGCCAGTTGTTCCACGAGAATCAGTGCCATCTCTGGGTTGCAAACGTCAATTTTGGTCTCGCTAGCAGCTATAAAAGTGACATTTCATGCATATTGAAATAAAATATCGTGTGAATCACAAGAGATATTGTTTTCATTTATAATATTATTGTTTTTAAATGGCAATCCGTTGGACCAAATTAATATTCTTGCGTTAAATTAAAATATCTTACAGTCATGTCTATTTTTTTACACTTTCATGGGATATGCAAACACCGGGAGGAAGCTCTGGCGAACACTGCAAGAAAGACCCATTTGAATGCTTGTAGATGGTGTGCGAAAGAGACTTTTTCATGGAGGTAATGTAAAAAATGTGCTCTTCGAAATTGCAAAATAAGTCAATATTTTTATAAAAATTGTTTTCAGATATAACTATCTTGTATGCCACTATTATCCTACAAGCGCATTCTTTGACTCGCTTTCGTTAGTTTAAAAAAAACATAAGTTATTAAAAGAGTCAAATCGGAAAACGCGACTTCCGTCCAATAAAGTAAGCACAGTTACTTTTACCAGAAATCGAATGCATTTTGGAATAGCACAAGTAATTTTTAGAAGCCAAATTCTAATATTATTTTTTGGAAACGAAATAATACCTTTGACAGGATTTTTAAAATTCCATTTATCGCTTTATCGAATCACAATTTTAATCGAAGTTAAATATCCACCATGTTTAAATTGTGAAATCGAATTTAGAACACTTTTTCTGCCACTCATGAAAAATTCAGTTTTTGTGAATTCTTCGCTTATGACTGATCCCGCAGAACAGAATAACTCCTTATGTTTGAAATTATGAAATACAGAAAACTCTCGTTTTCAGTCCGGTGTCAAGGGTTGCCTTTAAAGATCTTTGGACTGCACTCGAGGGAATCCAAACGTAAATAGTCAGGAAGGCCCGAACCGTATCCAATTGCAATGCGTGATATTGCACAATATTCTTGCCTGAGTACTCACGCACGGTAGCTCTTCCGAGGCAACAGTCGTAATCACTCTGCTTCAGCTCCCCTGGGAAACTGCAAGGGTCAGCAGTTCTAGGAAGGTCGCGAACGGGGTGGGGCTGAAAACGAGAGTTTGGTGTAGATGAATGTATTTTTTATGCTTGTTTAGAACAGTTTAAATGGTTTTGGTCAAAGTCCCTGTCATGATTAGTTATCACATTTAAATAATTTAATGTCGAAACCAGTATAATTTAAATACCGACAATGCAGCCGATGTCAGTGTTATATATTAAATTGTTTTCATCATTAAAAGATATGAAGGAATTTATTGAGTATTAAATATTATGATTAAATAACACTGTATTTATTATTTCAATGTGTTTTAAGAAAATATTATTAAACATAGCGAAGTAGGTAGCACTCGTATAAAAAATTATGTTGTTTTTATATTTCTTAAGTTAAATAACAAATTAGCTAAATTTATACGCAAAAAAACTCTGGAACTTATCCAACTGGATTTTTTTCTCTATTCTCGTTTTCAACGCAGAATAGAGGGAAAATACCCCAACGTCATTCTGTATTACTTTAAATTTTAAATCGTCGTTATCAATGAAACTTTGAATTTAGCTGATACTGGCTAAAATCATGAAGTTTTACCAGTGTTCAATCAAAATTAAATCAAGTTTACTTGTTCTGGTGATACCCGCCAAAAGATGGGAGGGGGGTGGGAGAATCCACCGACCGTGACGACTTTGGTTTACAACTCAGGCCGAAGTTTCTCGTCTGTAATTCCGTCTCGATAGTTTCCACTGCATTACATACCTTAACTCAAACTCTATTGATCACTTCGTGTTCTGACTGCGATTTCTTTTCAAAGAACTTTTCCATCAAAGAGAATACTGGATTCACTGCAAGAGCACGAAGAATCTTAACAAACAAGAGGGTAGCTACTTAAGGAGATGTAAACGACTTGGGGTTTCACAAGACCTAAAAGACGTCAGCAAGAATGAATTGTTTAATGTAATATTTTTGTCTCATAATCTGAGGAGAATTACACTGGTATGGACAGAGATAATTTGCCGAAAAATATTCTTGTTGTTTTTTTTTGTAATTGAAAATGGGGTGTTTTTTTGCGCCTGAAACCGGCAACAACATTTAGAACTCTGGCCAATTGTTTTCTGGATTGAAAAGATCGAAAGTCAGCGGGTAGTGCTTGCTGCTAATTTGTCTTCGCAGCATGAAATGAATATTTTGAAGAGTAACCTCAAATAACAGGAACATTCCAAAACATTATATTACACAAAAATTATGTAGGTAAACTGTATTTCCCTCGTTATACACAATTTCACTAAAACAATGAGTAGTTAGAGCTTCTGCCCATCAGTCTTATAAGACAACATTTTTTACTTAAATCGATGTAACAAAATTCTGAGGAAGCTGTTTATTATTTTTTTGCCTTTTATTATTTAGATATTAGTTAAAATTTTTTTTAAATATGTCCTATTTTAAAATCTGCATCAGCTACTACACACACTAAATTTCGTTGGTTATTTACGGAAACCGTTAAAACATTATTACTAGCGCTAAGAAGAATATTATAGATTATTAAAAAATTATTATTATATATGTGGGAATTCAGATTAAAAGGGCCCTTTTGGTCGATTCTACTTTAGGATATTAGTTCTGTTGGCACTATATTCCTGTCTGGAATGAAAACAGAAGTTGGTATATTTCATTTTCGAAGAAAAAGTATAACAACTGTGTCTTTATGGCACTCGCCAAGTTTAGACGCGTTTCCCCCGAAAAACGATTTTTTGAAGTTTTAACTTCAAAAAGGCCCTGGTTTAAAATTTTACCTATATGTCCCTATACGTAAATCTATACCAGTCATAATAGTAAATTACGCACCTAGGGGGAGGGACTTTTCCGACGAGTGTATGTTTTTAGTGCATGTCAGTGGAGAGCGCGTATTTCTCGAAATACGGTCATCATTTCAGTCCTTATTAAATTCTGAATGAAGAAAGCATGATTTACGATAATTTTAAGGGTAATTTATAGTAACTTGCCATAAATTTTCCAAAATTAAATTTAAAAATGTCTAAACTTTCGGAAATTTATGAAAAAGTCGGTCTTTTATAGTAATTTTAAAGGTAAATATGGTAAAAAACCATAAAATGCCAAAAATTCAATTTTAAACATTTTACTATATTTTCGGAAATTTATACATGTTTTGGTAGTTTATGGTAATATTACAGGCAAACTATGCTAACTTAAGATACATTACCTAAAATTTAATTAAAACTGTTTCTAAACTTCCCGAAAATTATGGAAATTGACGGTCATTTATGGCAATTTTAGTGAAAAATATAGAACTTACCATAAATTACTAAAAATTCAATTTATAACATTTTTATAAATTTTCAGAAATTTAGAAAATATTCCGGCAATTTATGGCAATATTACAGGTAACGGATGGTAAATTAGATAAATTACTTGAAATTAAATTCTAAAATGTCTGTAAATTTCCAGAAATGTATGGACATTTTCGGTCATTTATGGTAATTTACAGGTAAATATGGCCTCGTACCATAAATTATCCAGAATCAAACTTTAACATTTTGATAAATTTCTGAAAATTTAAGAAATTGTTTGGTAATTCATGTTAAATTTACAGGTAATTTTTAGGAACTTAATATATGATTTTCGTAAAATTCGAGCTCATGCATGTGTAATTATCATCATTCACCTCTGAAGTTACTTTTCACCCCTAGGTAGTAAAAAATAAAGCTGTATCCCCGCTTCATAGGCGTGTCATAAAAAGGTCCTTTTCACGTGCACGCCCACATATTGTTATTTTTTATTATTGTATTATATTATTATGAGTGTCGGATTTAGGTATATGCCGCCCCTAGGGTAGCAGATTTTTGCCACTCTCAGGTTAACAGAAACTATTTTCGTGCTGTGCTTTTATTTACATTACATTACATACATTTACACTCAAGTACTTTATGAGCGGTAAAATTCAAATCCATCAGATAAGTTAGGTAATTTTTTGAATTACTCAAAAAAATAACATAAGTGAGTTAAATAAAAAATCAGTATCTTCAGTCAATTTCTGTGACAATTTTTTCTAAAACGCTCAGGTTGTATTTATGTAGAAAAATCAAAAATTTTTGAAGAATTTATCGCATGAGAATTCTACCGCCCCTCAAATTTGGCCGCCCTGGGCTCCAGCTTATGTAGCCTATAGGGGAAATCCGCCACGGATTATGATTATCTTGTAAGCCACGGAGGCAGATTACTCACAGATCACTGTGGGTATTGCAGCTAATCCCGGTGACTGCAGCCTAGCGTACACAACATCCAGAGCGTTACTGGTGTCCGGCGCGAATCTCCGTTTTCAATTACAACGCAGATATTCAATAAAAAAATCTGTACAAAACGGTACATTTATGCCAATTTTTCTAAAGCTAAAATATTGTACTGAAAATTAAGGATTTAGTCAGTCGTGGTATTCGGATCTAATTTCAAGCCCACACGGGAAAAACGATATAGCTAAGATAACTATATTTCGGTCCTCAGAACTAGAAATCATAGTCTTGCACCAACACGTTCGGATGGTTCTCACAACTATACCAATATAGGCGTAGCAACTATACTAGTATTCCTAACCGTCATATTGCTTCATGGAGAATACAGTTTTTTTGACGTGACAATACGTGATGTGAAAACTCATTCGAAAGTAATCATATTAACCAACTAAAAATCTACTCACATACACACACACACAAACACACACACACACACATTTACGGAAATCTGTTATTCTGGTTCAGAAGGAATAAAAATACGTGGACATTTAACAAAAGCGATAGAACACGAGTAAGCTTTTACCAAAAAAAGAAACGCCTCGAGCAAATAACGCTTTTCTTCCATTTTGAGGATAGAGTCGCACGTGTATGGAAAGTAGCGTACTTGTCGAGCGACAAATCAGTATAGTTATTTCACTTATCCCGCATCAGTCGAGACACGATATATCCGTATTTTGCTGAACTGAAATTGTGTATACTTCTAGCAGCAATAGTTTTTTTTTCCGTGTATAGTCTTTTACGTGGCGCCACAGGTGTTTTAGCATCTCGTCTAGGCTAGTATCTCCAGGTCCTCCTCCGCGAGCACTGGCTAGTCGAATTGCATACCTTTATCTGCACCTTTATTCCTCGAATCTCCCACAATAGTGATAAGAATAACACGGCATGGAGGCAACGAAGTGTGAGAATAAAAAAACTCGAGTTTCGCATTAAAAGTGGCGCTTGTAAAGAAGTGATGTGATCTCGATGATCTCTACACAGAAAAAAGTCTTGATTCGAAAACAAGAGTGAGCTTGTTTCAAGCTGTAACATAAAGAAAAGCAGCTCCGTTAAAAAATAGCCTAGCTTGAAATCTTTAAAACGAACTACTTATAGAATTACAAGTTAGACCCAATGTAGCCTTGAAAGTAGTCGGTAGCGATAATATGGGCTAACATCAAGCCAGTGCATGGTTTTGAAACTAATTGTTAGCTACGGTAGGCTAACATCAAGCCGCTGCGTAATCTTAAAAATAGTCTCTGTAGCCAGACTCTGGGCTTACATCAAAGCACTTTATAAATTTAATAGAAGTGCTAAATATAACCAAAATAAAGCCTGTATTATAAATCAAATTACAACTTTCAATTAAGTTACAATTTCCTTGAAGTAAACTAAATTTTTTGTTTGACCAAATCACGTCCAATGTACGCAACTATGGAAGCCTTTCTCAGGTGTCTCGCTCGGATCGCTCTATTTAGTTCTGACCACGAAGTAACAAGGAGACTCAACGCCTATGGCGGGGATCGTGGAAAACAGCCCACAATCGGGATCCTCTGTACTCACTTCGGAATTACAATAATTTCAATTACACGTTATAGTTTTGATTGCTTTTTCGGGTATTACACTAGATCAGCCATGTTTATACTTACTTTTCATCATTTTTCTATTCCTCATTTTTATGAGGAATTTTTATTATTATTACTTCGTGATTACACCCGCTGACACCCGACATAACCCAACTTAACCTATAACGACAATCGATGGTCCACACTCCATATCAGACGACAAGGATAGGAGATCCCGAAATGGCGCCAGCTGTAAACCATGGCGTTGAGTCTCCTCGTGGTTGTGACGTCGTCATTCTTTGAAATTAGCTTGAGGTCTAAAAGCTAGACCTTGAGGGGCTAAAGCAAGCTTCATTACCTTCTTCTTTAGAACCCAAATCTTGCTGCCATAGGTCGAAGACCAAGTGGGGCTTGTTTCTAACACAAAACACTAAGGGTTAGCCATACTTGTGTTTTGTTTTAAATTGAAGACCCTTAATGGTTATTTTTAAAACATAAGTATTGTAAAATTTTAGATATCAGATTAATTTGAGGCAAAAATAAAAACAAGTTCATCTAAGAACTAAGACTTCTTTTGTCTTTGAATGAAGCTACTGGGAGAATGCTACTTCCGTCCACTGAAATCGGCTATCACGCGAGAAGCACGTGCCCAGCGAGAAATGCATCGTCCTATAGCGAATCCGGTTATCCTGCACTGGTGCACTCCGCCCTACACCGAAGTAAGTCGGATTGAGAAGGAAGAATTAAGGAGAAGTAAGGTGGAGCGCCCGTAGTGCTCTTGGAGTACGCCAATGCAGGATAACCGAATGAGCTATTAGAAATGTAATGTAAAAGGTCATTTCAGTAGAACATGCAACTGTAGAAGAGTCCGTGCGGTTGAAAATTAGAACAATGTAAGTAGCTGCGACATGTTTGTAGGGCTCGCGAGTACAAATAATGATAAATAAATATAGAAAATGTATGTAATGGAAATAAAGAAATAGATTTTCTGAACGATACAGGTACAGACTGCACATTACACACGCTTACCAACCGAGTTCTCCGTATTACAGCCAATCTAATGGCGAAGTCGAGAGGGTAGTACATACATCCAGGCAACTAATTTAAAAAGACTGGAACAAACAACATATGCTAAAGAGAGCTCAGTTATCTTATCGATCAACCGCCATACCTAACGGATATTAGCCCCGAGAATTATTATTATTATTATTATTATTACACCATTAGGCCGTTTCCCTTTCGGGTTAGGCGTGACTCACTCGGTAGGGAGGGGAGTAGTGTGAGGAAGGGGTTATAAAATTTTT
>JAAAKG020147568.1:0-10432 GCA_010014905.2 Druon quercuslanigerum
TCACTTCCTGTCCAACTGTCATGGCGGAGGGCAGTAGTGGGGGTACATCGGCGCGTCCTTCATATATAGGGTCCTTAGTCACTAGTAACAGATTTTCGGAATACATGGCATGAATTTTCGATATACTGAATAGCTTTTATGATTTTACGTAAAAAGTGTGAAAAATAAATAATTCAGAGATAAGATAAGTGTTGCAATTTTTAAATTTATTTAAGATATCGAAAGTTTTTGCTACGTATCTTGAGAATATGTTGCTGCAGATATCTCTTTAAAATTTTTTATTGCTTCTCTAGATTTAGCTGCTTTAGATTTTGGTGATGTTTTTTGTCTACATGATCGACTTAAACGTGGAGTTTTAAAATGAACATGGGGGTTTAAATTGAAAAATCTTTGTTTTTAAAAAACTAATATCATTTATCTTGAAAAGTAATAATGTATGCCCGTGAGGCTCGATACCGTCCGCACCGCTGCATAGTTCAATAAATAATGATAAATAGCATCAAGCGGCATAAAACAGACGATGTTTATGCAAATCAACAGTTTTTGACTAATCGTCACCAAATTTGGCACACATTTTCTGTGGACTCTCATACAGGTCGTAATAGTATGGGATGCATACGAAATAAGGAGGGCATATGGCTGGGGCACAGTCATACTTTTTGACCAATCGACATCAAATTTTTCAGTTAGAATACTTGGGGATGATGGAGTTGGGGGGGGGGAGGGATCGCACACTTTTTGAAATATATAAAATCAAGTGGTTTAAAACGTATGATGCTTATAAAAACAGTTTATGACAATCGGCATTTAATTTATCACACATATTCTTGGGCCTCTCGGACAAGTCGTCAGAGGATTTGGGAATGCTGGAGTGGGAATGGATACAGTTTTTGAAATATATAAAATCAATTGGCCTGAAACATACAATATTTATGAAAATCGACAGTTTTTAACAATCAGTACCAAATTTTGTCCATATATTCTTTGGGCTCCCAGACAGGTCGTGAGAGAAGGAAGGAGGCATACGAAAGGGTGGGACAGATGGGTGAGGCAAAGCCGCCGTTTTTTATTAATCAGCATCATATTTTTCACATTGTTTTTTGGGCTCCCGAACAGGTCGTAAGATTTTTGGTGCGGTAGATAAAACTAATTTCGAAAAAACTAATTTCAAAAATCTACAAACTGGATTCAAAGACTCGATTACAATTTTAATAATTAAAGATAATTAGAATTTTCTTTATTTACGTTCATATTTCTCTTTTACCTTCTCAGAGTTTAGTCCAAGTTCAGTACTCATTTCTATTTAACTTTCTCAGAGTTTTTTCCAAGCATCTGTTGCTACTGAATTCCGGTTAAAATTCCATGTCAATGCATTGGATAGATAGAATGAAGAGGTAGGTAAATGTTGAAAACTAAACAGGAAATTAATGAGAGTATTGAATAATAATTTAATGTAATAAATCATCATATTTATTTCAAGAAAATCATTTGATCCAATGGAGTGAGTTGCCAAGTTAGTCCCGTGTTTGCTACGGACATGTTGTAACATAACATAATTTGTAAAAAACTATTTTGCTTTTCGTCAAATTATTATTATTTGTTTAAATTAATTGGACAACATATAAGTGTCTGTGCCTTATAAAACAATAATCCTTTATTTATATTACTTTTTCTTCACCGCTCATAAAGAAAAAATAAAACATCGACGAATTGAATTATTTTTATTCGACTATCTCGGCATAACGTATATTTTTTGTTGTGTATTTTTTGAAAAACCGACGATTCAGAGGATCGTTCTTTAATATTGGATGAATCTCGTCGGCACTGTTGCCTCTTATCCGTATTTTAACTCTTCCAGAGTTGTTATTACGATCTGCTCCAGAGTCTGTGAATGGATACAAAAGTTTAAACATTATTAGTCCAATGATAAATCCATTTTCTTCTCCTACATCATAAAAGCCTGCTGGTAAATTTTGAGCTATATCTACGTAAAAGTCTTCGTAATGATGAACGTTAAGTTGAATGGGTTCAGGATGAATTGCGTTGCGTTTATTTAACCAACCTAATTCTGTAAAATAAAAGTATAAAATTGAATGAATTCATAGTTCCATTTTTTTAAATAATTCTTATTTTGAATAATAGCTTTTATGATACACAGAAAAACGTAATCTATGCATTAGAGAAAGAAGATAAGTGTCAGTCGTACAAAAGGTCGAAATGCGCCTTAAACATTTTTATTGTTAACAGCTGTTACTCTATGCGCTTTTCCTTGTGTTACACATACCTCAAAATTGAGCATTCTTTACAAAAAATAATGTATAATCTCAATAATATGCTTTTGTTAGTCATAATTATCGTTGTATATTCTTTCTCCTTTTTAAGCTTTTTTAAATATAATATTTAAAGACAATAATATATTACGAATAATTCCGTGTTCAAGTATATTATTCAGAATTTGTCAGAGAATAATAATCAATCATAAATTTTTAGGTAGAACAATTTTAAACCACTCTAATAGGTCTCCAAAGAAAACGCCATAAGTGATAAATTTGAATTTTACGTATTACTGCGGTTTATTGACGCCTCTTGAAAGTTAAAAAATATAATTAATCGGTAATTTTGTTTTTGAGGTTAGGAGTAGCAAAATTAGTTGTAGGGTGAGCGGGCAAAAGGTAGGCGTTTAAGGAGGGAAATGTCACGGAGCTTTGGGTAACACAACGACGACACGAAGTGCAATCAACGCGGAAGACCCTCAAACCTACAGCGCCTGAACAAGCTAGGCATTGTGGGTTCGAATAGGAGTCTGGACGATTAGCAAAAATAGGTAAGCGTGACTAGCAGTGAAGGGCAGGATAAAGGAAAAGGAGATGCAGGGGACAATGATATAGAGAAGGACAAGGATAACAAGAAAGTTAGAATTAAATGGAAAACTGCAGAAAGAGATAGGGAGGATGGTAGCATGTTTGAAACATTGAAAGCTCTCATAAACGGGTTTAGAGAAAAAACAGAAAAGAGATTAGATGATATGAAGAGGGGTATAAATAGGCAGAGAAAAGATGTAAGGGCAGAAGTTAAAAAACTTATGAGAAAAATGTGAAGAGTCGGATAAATGCTGGGAGCAGGAGAAAGACAAGGTTTAGAGTAAACTAGAAAGCATAAAAAACAGACGGAAAGAGGTTGAGGAACACACAAATAGTGAGAAAAAACAGTGGGAAAAACGAGTAAGCAATTTAGAAATTAGAAATGAGCGTATTGGGAAACAAACGGAGAATGAGGAAATAGTTGAAGGGAAAGAAACGAACGTGCAAAGTGAAAATGAAAGATTAAACAAGGCTTAGTGAGATTGAAAGAAGTTTGGAAGGGTTTATTAGGGGGAGAGTTAAATAAAATCAAAAGGGAGGAGAGAAGGATAGTCCAAGCAGAAATGGAGGAAGGGAACGAAATTACAAGAGAAGAACTGGATGAGGCAATAAATAGGCTAAACGAAACAAGGCGACATGAGAAGATGGAATGGGAACGAAGCAATTAAGTATGGAGGAGAAGGAATAAAAAATGGAATGTGAAAGATCTGCAATAAGCCCTGGAAAGGAGAAGGGTGGCCGGAAGAGTGGATGACAGAACTGGTAATATCTGCTGTCAAAAAAGGGGAATGAAAGAAGGTAGAGGAATACATAGGGATCACTTTTATGCCAGTCGGCTATAAAACATAAGCAGAAATCTTAAGAAAAAGGTTGGTGAGTCAGGTATAACTAAGAGACTATTTGCATTGTACGTATATTTAATTTACTATCTTAGTTATCAGAAAAGTACTATGGCAGGCTACAAAAGGGAGGAGGGCAGAAGAAAAGTTGGTGGAGAGAATAAAATAAATTTTTACTGAAACCGGGATTAGAGAGAAGATAAAAAAGGGCAGGCTTCCTGGACAGGAAGTGGTCTGACACATGTGTGCCCGTTGAGTTCGTTACTATTTAATATGCTGCTAGCAGACTTAGAGTATAAGCTAAAGGAAAAAGCGAAAGGTCAAACGGTTTTGGCTAATAGCAAAATATACTCTCTAGCATACGCGGACGATATGGTTCTATTAACAGATAATGGTAAGAGGATGAACCTAATGATAAGAATCTTCGAAGAGTATGTGAGAGGAAAAGTTTTGACGGTGAATGTAGATAAGACAAATGTAATGCGCTTCAGAAATAGAAAGAGTAAAATAAATTACGTTTTAAAGATGAATGGACAAAAATTGGAAATTGTGGAGGAGTTCTGTTACCTAAATTTTTGGTTTCAGGAAAGAGAGGTTCAAAAAATATTGAAGAATGACGGTCTGGCTATTTGTTACGTTGGTATGGGCGTTGTTGTGTTATGGATGGGAGATGAAGGGATGGAAGGAACAATACCATGAAATTAATCAAAGGAGTAATTATTTCAGATTTTAGGTTAGTACTAAAGAAATTTTTTGTTTCAACGAATGAGGCAAATATTTTCTATTTCTTAAAATTGAATAAACCTTTTTTCAATAGAAGCAAAAAAGTTTTTTTCTTTTAATTAAATGAATTTAAACAAATTTTTTTGTTTAATTCAAACAAACATGTTTCTGAGTGCAGTACCAGTTTTTTATCCTTGTTTGTGTCCGAATCCGTTTCTGTTTTCTTTAAGTAGTCTTAGCAGCTTTTGATAAGTTGTTGACAAAATAATCGTTTTACTGTTAATTGAACTAAAAGAGGAACGTTTACTGTACAAGTAACACACTACAGTCAAAACTATTCGTTTTCCAGTCTATTTTATGTATCGATTTCTATTTTCATTTCAGTGTCCATTACCGCATCCGTTGAAAAGGTAATTATTAAAATATAATCACTCATGTTCGTGGCTGAATATGTTATACGAAGCGCTTAATTTAAAAATATTATTTTAAAGAAATACGCTAAATTTAAGGTATGTTGAGAGAAAATGAGTCATTTTAATATAAATAGTTAGAAATACTATATAAATACACAGCCACTAAGATTACTATTTAGATTCTAGTTATTATTCTATTTACCAATAGTATTAGGGAAAAGAACTAGGACGAAGCACAGAATACAAAACGAGGCCCTCATCTTCTTGAAATGATGAAACACACGTATCAGAAGAATTTCGATAAAAGTATACCTAATGAATATTCTTGAAAACTTTCGAGCATATATTATGTATACTTGTCGCTATCACATACGGAATTCTACATTATTTGGATTTCATTAACGAGATAATTTATTTGAAAGATGATAAAATTTCACAATTTATCTCTGAAACATGAGAAGAAATTCACATCTGATGATTTTTTTCTCAGTAAAAAACACCTTTCTTCCACAGTAATTTATATTACCGGAAAAAATTCTTGAGTTTCGTCAAAATTGATTTATATTAATACGTTGCGGATTGGCCCAGAAACTCCTACAAGAATAACATGGGAATTTTGTGTCGCTAAAATACGATCTATGGTGTCAGAGTTTAAACAAGAAAACGCTAACCATTAATATATTTTTAAGAAAACATAGCATTTTTTAATATTATAGAGAATTGATAATTATTACCGTATAATGTTTTATGATAAATAGTTAGGAGACACGATTTTTGAATAAATTGTATTACTTGAAGAAAACAATAACTTTTTCATGAATTCCAGGAAGAAGGAATGGTTTTAAAAATTTAAATTTTTTTGAATTATATGCAAAGATCCTTAATATATATAATATTATGTATTATATATAGTTAAAATTTTGCTATAAGGACAACCGCAGGATCTTTTCGGGATCGGGTTCGAATCTGCAAAATTGTACCCGGTCCCAGCAAAATTGCGGTAAATGTTTAGCCATAACCACGTTTCACGACCGTGAGATAGGTAATTAGAGTCTGTGACTGAATCAATACGACGGTCCAGAAAAAGTCTCGTGCACACTGAGGACACAGAACGACCCAAGGACGGCCGTCTTCTGCATTTTCCCCGCAAGTGTTTTAGCATATTGTTCACACGCAGGGATGCTTTTCAGGCTATTAACCAGTGAAAGCTTAGTACCTCTAAGAGCGTCAATGATAAGAACGAATAATTTAACAGAATATTCCGGGTAGAATCGTCGCAACTGCCATACAAGGTCTCTATACCTCTCTTTCTTTTCATTCTCCTTGGCTATGATGGTTTTGTCAGCCGGTGCCGAAAATTCGATAACGAATATAGCTCGCTTCTCGAAGTTAAGGAGAACTATATCAGGTCTCGAGTGTGCAACAGAAACAACTGTCGAGAATATAAAAAGTTCCAGTATATGCCGCACTTCTGATTCTCGACAATTGATTCTATTTCCCTAGGAGCGTTTAGCGGAGCAATATTAAGGTTAATGCCGTAAGAGTGACAGAGATGGTAATAAAGCACTCTTAGTGCCGCATTGCGCCTTTGGATGTAGGTCTTTCCCGCATGAGTTGGATAACTAGACAGTATGTGTCCTAGGTTTTCAGGGTGTGCATGGTATCCCTGCAGCTATCATCGGGAATTTCTTGGCTTAAAATGTGGCGACGGTATGTTAAGGTGGAAATGATACCATCTTGACATGCCTAAATGAAACCCTCCGTGTCCGACTCCAATCCAAGTGATTTAAGGAAAGCAAAAGTTTGCTCACACGACATTGACTGATCACATTTCACATTCATTTCACATTTCTGTGGAAGATCCTCTTATCGAAGAGCTATTCCCGGAAGTTTTTCTTCTGTGCTATCCGTATTCTCTCAACAATATGCTGCCTGATGGCCAGCAGCTTTGTCTTTTTAAGTGTGTGATAACGGATCCGGAGTTCGCGCGCGAACTTTCGAACCTTGGTGATAAAATTCCTGCCAGATGTTATATAGTCAATTACACACTGAATGCGGGACGCGTACGGTCTTGCTCAGCCCATACTTACGGTGAGTTGATGCATTCGTCTTTTCGTCTTATGATCAACCGTTGGTTTTGTTTTATGGTTCACTTCGGCCAAAGCTCCCGCTGCATTGTACATACAGTAATTGATAATCTGGAGGTCGGATTCTTAGGAAAATTGTTCACGAAGCTCTTCATACATTTCAGCCAGATCTTTAGGCTTAGGATAAACCTGGGTGTTGATGTTTCTCCGGGTCATAAAGCATCGCTCGTTCTCTATCAGATGCTTGCCCACGGTTGATCTTGTTACCTCTCTTTCGCTACTGCCGGCTTGTTCTGTCTCTGGCAGAGTAGGTGCTCCTCTTGCATAGCTCCTTTTTTGGAGTACTTCGGCATGGTTTCGCAAACGTTGATGCGAAAAGCGCGATAGCGCCGGGTGTTTCTCGCACCACAGAGTATGCAGTCGTGCCATGTAATTCTCTCGTTTAGGGGTTACACTCGCATCGTATTATTCTAGCCAATCGTGATTTTGTCGCCCCACCCACCTAAACGCCCTAAGATTCCGCCGTTCCATCGTATTGACTCCATCTTTATTGGCTCCCCCTGCTCTAAAGTTATCGGCATTGTTGGCCAACCCATTTTCGGGAGTCCAGCGCGCTCTATTGCTTTGAACCACACTTACTACAACTATGTTTGGTGTTATCATTGTTGTTCCCACGAGAAGCTAGGAACAAGGGTTCGTCCATCCTTGTAGAGCTCAGAGTCACCGTTCTAGGCACCTCACCCAGGTGTTGTTCGGCTTTCTGCATGGTTTTCAAACCTTCTCTTGGTAATTAATTCCTTTAGAACCACCCCTGCACAATTGTCCGGAAGTGCCTATTAATTTTTTTTATAAAAACAAAGTTTATCATTTATATAATTCAGCAGATTGAACAAAAGGTGTGACTAGCTATGCATGCAAGTTATCTATTACATGCAAACAATTTTATTCAGCTATTGGACAATCAAATTATCATATTATACAGAATAAGAGTATATCAATGTAAAAAGACGTATAGAAGATAAACACTACCTCTTCCCCTCTGTGTCTCATTGTCGTTTTTCTGTGGTCCCCTCCCACCTCTCTGGACAGGCTACGTAGTTTACGGAGGACCCCTAATTTGTGTATGAGTATGCATTTGAAGTGAACTGATTACTCGTCATAATCTATGTATTTCTGATTGTTTGAACTTTTAATTGATCTATATTTCATACTGACAAGGAAAATACCCCAGGTGTCCCTCGCCGATTTTTATGATCTTGATATGTATTGTAGTCCACTAAGAAAGAAACAACACGTATTTTTACTTATCTGTCAATGGAAGGCAGTGTCAAGGAGTATTTTAATTGGTTCACATTTAACAAGACACTATTTTTCCATGAAACCAATTGTAAAAGTTTCTTCATAATAAAGGATAAAAAACGCTTATACGACATATGACGAAAATAATGGAAAGTTAGGCAAAGTTCAAGTGAAAAATTTTATAGAAATATGCTACCTAAAAGAACAAGCACATTATCATTAATATGCTTATAAGCAAACTGCGATTTTATTGAAACAGCGTGTACGAGAATTTTTGAAGTCCCTAAATCCCAATTTGGTAACAGAATGTTCAAATTCAAAATGGTGGATTCAATATGGCTGATGAAAAGTTTTGAAACCGATTGGATATTTATAAAATTCAGTATTCTGTACTTTCCTCGATTGCTGAATCCTATATCGAAATAAAAATAAAAAAATTTAAAATAGCGGATCAAGAATTTCAAAAACTTTGACCATTTATTTTTCCACCATTTTTGCAATAGAATTTTATTTTTTCATCATACAGCAAATTGGTTCATACAACAATTTGTTGCGTATGAAGATTTTTATTGTAGTTTAGATACATATATCATTAATGATCATTAAAGTGCACAATTTTTGTCAAGGTTCCAACTTGAGACAATAATGATAATCGTCAAAAAAGTGTTTTAAAAATAACAATTTTGTATAACGTGATAATCGCATGATAGCAACAGTTGTGAAGCCTTGAATTTCACAATGTGTTTTGCAAGATTCTCCGAAACAAAAATCGAATAGATTTTCTAATGGTTCTGGTGCCTTATCAGTGTACCCACTTTTAGAGTATATACATTGGCATGTATATTCTTGGGTGTAGTATTTGCTACTATTTTAGTGCAATGAAACACTCTGTGCGTCAATTAATCAAATAAAATAAAACGTTTGAAATATAAATGTAATTTAAGCAATAATTTTATGACTAGGAGTGCTTAAATCAATAGAGTTAATTATAACTTTATATATGATGTAAGTTTCTCAGATTTGGATGGTTCTATACGAACTTTTTTGTACCTGAACAGATTGGCTTCTATTACTGGTCCAAATATTCTGCTTTTTTTCCAAACAAGAAACAGAGTCGAAATCAACTTTTTCTTCGCATAATATAAGCGGTTGTGTTGTAATTTCGTGCAGAAATTTTCCCATAGCGTACCCTTATCAATCATAATCTAAATTTACATTTATAATTCACATTTGTTCGAATGCTCTTGATACAAAAGTGGGTACATTGATGAAAAATAAGAAGCTATCAAAAATTCAGTTGATTTCTGTTTCTCGGAGAGTCTTGTAAAACACATTGTGAAATTGAATGCTGCACAAATTTTGATTTTTATTTGATATTCATTGTTGTAAATAATGTGTTATCTTTAAAACACTGGTTTGGAAAATGAATTTGCATTATTATGAGAAATTAGATTTCTGTAAAACGATGTTAGCAAAATAAATTGCCAAACTTTAAAAATGGTTTGATCCTTCGTTTTATATTTAAAATTTTTATTTTAGATTAGGATTCAGTGACCCCGAAAATTATAGTATACTGAATTTTGTAAGAGTCCAATTAATTAAAGAACTTTTGATCAGCCATATTGGACCTACCATTTTGAATTTCGAAAGTCGGTTATCAAATTTGAATGAAGCGACCCCAAAACCCCCGTTCACACATTTTCATCAAAATCGCAGGCTGCGTAAATGCATATTTATGATAATTTGTGTTTAGGGGAGTTACACCCTACAATA
Organism: Druon quercuslanigerum; assembly: GCA_010014905.2. Taxonomy (NCBI): domain Eukaryota; kingdom Metazoa; phylum Arthropoda; class Insecta; order Hymenoptera; family Cynipidae; genus Druon; species Druon quercuslanigerum. The sequence continues at coordinate 9,996 of JAAAKG020147568.1, forward strand.
TGATTTTTAGAGAAAGAACTGTAAGAACATGTCAACTTACGCATGTGAGATTGGACGGTAATGTTTCTTCCACAATTTTCCCTTAAACTTTGCCTTGCTTTATATTTTTTTGTCCTTCTATTTACCATTTTTTCACATGCATTCTTTCATTCAGCCTCACTCGCTCCCCTAGCACCCTCCAACTCCTTTATCTATTCTTCTCCTAATCCATCCTCCCCTAGAATCTTAACCACATTCTCTTGCCAGCTTCCTTTATTTTCCATTGCTCTTCTACATCATTCCCATACCTGCTCCCATGTTTCCTCCCCCATTTAAATATTCTACACTTTAGGTCCGTTCTGCTAGCACCTCCACAATCGCATTTCGATATTCCGTTTATGTCTGAATTTTGGGCTATTTTTGGGCTATTTTTGGGCACCGATGCCGATTTTTGGGCT